>DWEI01000315.1:0-23605 GCA_018245875.1 Mysoria ambigua | reverse complement strand
AAATTTTACCAGATTTTTTCTAGTAGAAAATTTTCTAATTAGAAAATTTTTGTAGTGTTCGACCCGGGAATCGAACCCGGGACCTATTGATCGGCAGTCGTATCTGCAACCAACACGACCAACGAGGCAGTCAATATACATATTAAAAATCATATACCTACATATGTATTTACAAGGTGTCACCTGTTACAACTGGACATTTGTATACGTAACACCGTGTTTGTTTTTCTAGTAGTTTATTTGTGGTTAGCTAACATTGACAGCTGAGTCTAAGTGAGTGGGTTCGATACCTGTCAGAAAAACTCCAGTAGCGTCCGACTCGGGATTTGAACCCAGGACCTTTGGATCCGAAGTTACGCTTTCAATCAACACTGTTAAATGGGCAATCAACGATATAATTACATATTTACCTTTAACAATTGTTCGGTAATCGTAATATGTACGAGTTACTGGTTATTCGGCGATTAGAACTACATTAAGACGTTGTGATTTCTGCAGTTCATTCTAAACAGGACAGTGAGACACGGGTGAGAGGACGAACTCATATAAACTGGACCAACTGACACGAACCATCCTCTTACAATAGCGACGGTCGAGGACGGTTGCCAGTGCTTGGACGGAGGTGACCTCCTGGGACTGCTTTGTGGCGACAAGTCGCAGATACGGTGTAAAAGGTGTCAATCTAATGTAAGTTGAGACACAGCACACCACCTATTCCATCGTGGGACGTAAACGTAACCGGTGAATCGTGGGAGTGTTCTGCATTCCTGCATTCTCTGCCTACCTCTTCGGGGATTACAGGCGTGAAGTTACGTTTGTTTATATCACACCGCACTGAGTCTTATGGTAACCTACGAGTTGTAAAGGAACTGTATAAACTCTTTCTTCATATCCCCTATACGTTTGTAAAGCTTTGATATATATTCAGTGTATGACGTTGGTTGACATACACAGCACCTTTGGTATCTTGTCTCGTGACGTCACAATGTACTATACACAATATAACTGAATGATTCCTGAGTATATGGAGAGACTCGTGTCAGAGTACCAGCAAGAAGTGTGGGATTAGTTGCCTTCGGTGGTTACTAAAAACCTACTGTTAAAAAGTGCTTCCGAGGCTGGCAACATATCGGTAACTCCTTCGATGATCCAGATGTCAGTACGTGGACGACGCTAGCCACTTTCCATCGGGTGGGCCGGCCGCTTGTTTGCCATGCATTATAATGTAACAAAAAGTTAACTTTCACCGTTCAAAATGTAGAGCTATGTACGTTTGTTTATATTGGTTTTGATGTCTGCTTAAGTTTTTTTTAGTAATACATTTTGCATATATTGCAATTCCATAGTGAGACGTAAAGGTAATTATTGAAATGTGAAAGTGGAATACACCCCTCTTCGGAGATTAAAGAACTGATTTTACTAAGTGTAAGTCACAGTGTTTTTTTTTTCTAAATAAAAACATCAAGCCGTTAGCGAATACATTCGGATAACGAACTCGACAGTTATTATTAAAGCATAACTCCCGGTTTCTTACAGAGTATGCATAGAGCAGCTAGAGAGAGAGAGATCGCAAAATATCAGCAGAGAACTGTCGAGCTTGTCCCACTTTTAATTTTTTTTTGCCTTTATTCCCGTTTCTTTTTTCCATCGATAATTAAAAATAACCAGAACGTTTAATCCAGACCCTGCACATGGCGAGGTGAACGACCCGGCGCCCACGGCGAGGAGAATCTGCACTGTGACACCACGCCTCGCCGTTTGCGAGCCGCGACGCAGCCGCACTGAATAACTGATGCCCGGAGCCGGTGGCGGGAAAGTTTCTACGTGTGAGTCACTTTTGAGTCTAGGCTCTGACGGTTCTTGTGCGCGCGCGCGTTCACAAGTACGCGTGTGTGTTGTATGTGAGCGACTGGTACCTGTATACTTATGTACATATGTAATGTATGGTCGCAGGGGGCCAGGGCATTTAGCAGATCAACAAGGGCGGGGGAGGTTGGCTTGAGTTCCTAATACGAAACTTGTAACCAATCACAGCTCAGTAGATGTCCAAGGAACACAATATATGGTTGTTTTGTTGAATGGTTGTAAATCCACACAGCATGTTGATGTAGAGCACCTTAGGAGAGCTAGTGTCGCTACCTCGCCTAGAGTTACCAGTGTATCATGGTATGTTGCTCTAGACAAAAACACGATCGACACCGTACGTACTTTCATTTATAATGCACATAGATAACCGCGCGAGAATCGAACCCCGTGAATCGGAACCGTCTCTCTACCCACCGGAACGCCCGGACTTAACTGTTTCCAGTCTAGTTACAAACGGTTCTTGTTATGTACATACGTATGTATGTGTGTGTATATATGTGTTACGGATGAATTTAAGATTAGGTAAGTTATTGTACAGTATAAAGTCCTAATCCACTAATGACCGACTTGTTGGTCGACTGGTTAGTGAACCAGTCAAATGTGCCGTAACCGAAAGTCGTGGATTCGAATTCCACGCAGAACAAAGAATCGTCTGATCTGGAGATATTCCTTGTATGGTATTAAAATTATTAGTATAAGTTACGTATTTTCGGAAATTCTTACAGATATGTATATTTTCATGGTAGTACAGGCTGCGTGTAGTATGAGACAAGATATGGTCGTATACGAATTGTCCAGACATTATTATTATTGTCACTGAAATGTAGACAAACCACACATCGTCACCCACCATTTGACTGCGGGTTCAGCGGTTGTGGGAGAAAGTTGAAATGGATAGCCACACACCGCACGCTCGTTAGTCACCGTTAGTGACCATTAGCCGCTATTAGTCGCCGTTTAGAATCGACTGACCACGACGTGTGGTCACAGTGCAACAAATAACGCTTACACGCGTTCATCATTATGAACCACTGAAGCAATTCGAGCGCTGCAATCAAGTAATAAGCAACAATTGAATTAAGAGATAGGTTCCCGCTGTTATCGTCACGATACGTCGACTTACCCGCTTGTACTGTCACCGAATCGTAACGGCAAAGTGTATACAGCAAAGTCACGCCTATAGTAACTATTGTCATGAAAAGTTGCAGACACCAAATTTAACTGAATCACCAACTTTACGTCTAAACTTATTAAACGTAACGTATGCACCAATTTAATATTAATATATGTATACTATTTATTATGTATTATATAATTGAATTAGTTATAATTTAACACATAGCATGCTGTGATTACCTTTAAGTGTAAGATCAGTTAACAATGTGCTTAAACATTTCATATTTCATAATTATATCCACTGTTTTTTTAAAGTTGGTAATCCTGAATATATAAATAAAAATAAGAAAAAAAATTGACATACATGTGGATTATTTTAGAAGCACTAAATATATCGATTTACCCACAAACGGAATATAATCTAAGATAATAATAATATAGGCGTCTCGCATATAACCGGTCAAGAACTGGTATAATCCATTACTAGATCACTCCACCTCGCTGTATTGGCTATGAGCTCAGATGGGTTTTATCGCTTTGAACTCGTATTGATGGTCTTTAAGGACACACAGAATGGCGGTGTAACCATCATACATAGTTGAGTAACGTAGGCGTTTCAGGGGCGTGTGTGAGCTATATAGACTGCCTGTGTCCTCTGTATAGGATGTAAATAGCAGCGAATCATCTTGTGGGTTTCTGTTGACCGAGGCAGGATGCCTTCGATTCTCGGATCGGGTACCTACCATTCGATTTTTCAAACCTAGATTTTCCACTTGGAATTAAGTATTGACTGGAAGTCTGGATTTGCGCCAGTTGTATAGCGATGGGCGCGCGTCCTATTTTATAATGAGACGTAATCGTAATTGGTATAATGTCGGAGTGTACGACTTTCCTCTGGCCATTGCTTAGAGGATTATAGACTTGGGATCAACGTATTCTTTACACTCGCTGACGACGGATGTCTGTCAATGTTCGGTCGATGTACACTCGCTCAGCCCCGATAAGAGAGGCGGCTGCTCTTGTTCCCCCGCTTGTCGCTGCTCGCGCTCGACTCACCAGCATGGGTATGTTGGGCACCACGACGGAGTCGTCGTCGGCGCCCGCGCTCAGCTCCGGCACGAACGTGTACGAGCGCCGGTAGTGGAACGACAGCGTGCCGTTCTCGTTGTCCGTTATGTTCACCTTCTCCCACTCCTCCCTGGGGGATCACGAATATACACATATAGCTTTTTGTCTATGGAACGAACACGGACCCAAATGTCATCGTTAGACAACCAACAATCAGGGGTCCTAAGTTAAAATCTCAGGTCGGGCGCTACTTGATCTTACTGATTTAGATTTTCTAGTAGTGGGTCGGAGTCTGGTAATGGACCCGATGTATAACGATAGACTCATCACCTATTCCATAATAGGACGGAAACATAACCGAGGAAGGGTGGACGCACTGCCCATTGTACCTCTTCAGGGTCGACAGGCGTGATATTACGAAGAGAACTCCAAATTCAAAGATACATGTTGTGAAGATTATCATGAAACAAAATGTATAGTATTGCTTAACTTAATAATTATTGGAAATTCTGTAAGAAAATCCCTGCAAGATTATACATATATAGCGTCGAAAGATAATTGTAAATCATAGAAATACCGACGTATAATGTTACATTGAGAGACAATAAGTCTATTATAGTCATGAGAATCGTCGCTAAACAAACTAATTGCGCCGGATCGCGTGACCGGCGGCTCCGCAGCGTTTACGGTAGGTACACGGGGCAGGGTGCAATTCTCGCAGGTCATTTTAGCCATTATAAGAAACTGACGAGCTTTATTATTCTAAGACTGTACGGGCCCCAATTATAGCGTAGCTTATTTTGCAAAAAAAAAACATAATTCGGTAATGATTTTTTTTCTAACCTGCCAGATGCGTATATACATTTTTTTTAAATTAAAGCGGTTAAAACAGAGGCGATGAAGAAGTGCAGGAAGGGTGCTGGGAGTGAAACATCATGAACTTGGTTAATATGTTGTGATAACTCATAACAGGTCACCTGGTTGAACTGAGCAGAGCTTGTGCTATGGTGAATGAAAATGAATATATAAGTATGTGTAAATAGACATTTATAACCATATACCTAATATTATACACCTGAATCAAAAAAAAAATACTCGCGATTATCATATGCCGTGGGTTTAGTATATAAGACAGCCGAGGCCCCATCTACCGCTACCACACAAGGAAAAGTTACACTTTTGCGCGCTTTTTACACTCTGTGGTGGATTTCCAAAAAAGTACAATAATATGCTTGATTTTTATTCAGAGCTAAACATTTCTTTATACCGAATACCATCAACAGCAGCATAGCATTCCTGATGGACAAACATTATCGGCAGACGAACAGAATCACTTCAGTATTTTCTATATTAATATGTACAAACAAACACAATGTATACTAAGAAGAATCTATTGCGAAGGATAATATATGTGTTTACGTACTTAAATGTAATTAACAGTGGGTATGGTATATGGTTTTTTTTAAATAACAGTTTTTACGTACAATATTATAATAAAAAATATTGTAATATCGCAATTATAAGCGATGATGCTAATATTCCTAAGGTGTATGGCACAAACATGAGGATAACAAATTAAAAAAAACGGTACGTTTTTCCACAACATAATTTAACTATAAGCTTCACTTTTATGTATTTCATTTATGATGATGTAACTCCCTTTTTTACACATTTAAGAATATTTTTTCTTTTATTCGCCTTGCATATACACACCATTACTTTAACGTTAATATATCTGCTTATTACTCCTGAATGGATTTTAATGAAACTGTACAATAAAATGGCTTATACATATATCAGAATAAAACATAGGTTACAATTTATAAAGATATTCTGTGAATTGTCCAAAATATTAAGTAGGATATGCCGAGCTGGCGTCCACGTTGCGCCCCTCGGCCCTCAGCCCTAGCTCGCTTGCTCATATTTTTTGTCTATGTAGGTATTTGATTTTTTTTTCTTTTCTCTGTGGAGCAACATATCGGCTACTTTTTATCTTAGAATTCCCATGATTTCGGTATTTACGCGGAAAAAACTTTGTATAAATTCTAATATTACTATTGGCTTTATTGTATCTATATATTATGTTCACACCAATATTAAAACATGACATTAGGATTCAATTTCGCCCTTTGAAACCCAGGTATAAAGTAAGGTCTAAATCTAATGACAAAGACTAAAAAAATACAAGAGTAAACCTTGTTCTAATAGCAACAAACAAAAACAAACAAAACCAAACTCCAATTGTGACATTAAAAATGTTGTAAATTCAAACTATCCCCGCACGTCCTCCTCACTCCGCTCACCCTCATATAACCACTCTCGTTAAAATCAAGACCACATTTATTACCACCAGATGACAAGCGTCACCACGACCGTCAAACAGATTACGGTTGGCACGTACGGTAGCACGGGCGGAGGGTGGCGTCGATCACTTTGTACAAACACACACCGACAACGGAGCAATCGAATCATGTATACACCGCTAATTGATGTCATAAGAGCCGACTTTAATGGTGCTCCTGTGAATAAATACAACTTAAACACTTCATAACACGTAAACACTTCATCATGAAACGTGGCGTACGCGTAAGTCCCCGTAGTCACGCCTATTTAACGTAGTAAAGGTAGGCAGAGAATGGATATTTCCACTTGCTACGGTCCGAGTATAAATTCTTTCGTCGCTTTTAACTCCACACATTTGACAAGTCTTTACACATGATCGTGCGTTGTACGAGCGTTCGACGTGGCTCTCTTAAAATGATAACGTCTCTACGATATGCCTTCGCGATGTTTAGCAATCTGCAACTGGTTAGCAAGCGGTAGAAAACGTATACGATCCGCCCGCGGTAGTACCAATGATATACCTACATATTTCGGCCGTTAGACGATTGTTGTAAGAAAGATTCGTGTATCGCTTTGAAGTGGTTGGTTCTCTCTAGGTCCGGGCACATACCGGGCATCTACTGGGTACATATCCAGTGTTGGAAAATCTAAATTAGAAAAAGTTTGTGATGCTCGACGCGGAAATTTTGACCCGGGACCTCCCGATTCGCAGTCGCACTTGCAACCAACACGACCAACGAGTCAAACGAGGAAAACAGAGATTACCTTCTCTCTTATTGCCGTTTAATACGTTTTGAAACGACACAAGATCCTTAATCAGTAAAACAAAACTGCCGCCGACTGATAAGCAAACGACTTCCATTCTAATGTGTACCTAATGGGAATGAAAACGACATGAAAATTATATTTTATAGGCTATCCAAATACGGGAAGGAATTAAAATACCAACGAAGGAATTAAAATAGTATTGAGATAACGTCATTAATGTTCCGTAGAAAATAATTTATTGAATGGAAAATTCTGTCTGACTCAATGAATTCGTTGTTGCAAATACGACAGCTAAGCAACGGGTCCTGGGTTCGATTTACTGGTCTAACAGTATTATTATTGGGCTTCCCTTAGTTCAAAATTTCAAAATTCAATTTCGGAACCCGAATTTTTTACCAGTGTATGTTCATAGAGTCCATGGGACTATATATTCCAAGAGATATATAACGTATCAGACGAAATGCGCTTCTCTGCCTACTCCCTCGGGTAAGCAGAGGCGTGTTATATCGCGGAAAATTTCCGTGATCGTGATAAAATCTCGTGAATAGACCGGCGGGTACAAAAAATATTTTTACATCCTCGTACACACCGTTGCGGAACTTGCACGATTCGTATTAAACGTGTATTTGCGATAAACGTACGAATAAATGTAGTGTTTACATTTGAGTCAGTGGCTCTCAACCTTTTCGTTACGAGGGATCTGTCGGTTGGAGAAACGACAATGTAAATAATTACGTACATGCTGTGTAAACTGAAGACATATGTAATGATCACGGACCGAGTTAACAAACGCGACTGAAGCTGACTTGAAGCTGTCATTAGGCACAACTTAGCCGCATCACTACTTTATTTTAAACATGTCACTATAGAGAGATAAATAATATAGTAGAAATTGTTATTTAATGCAAAAACGTAATACAACTTTTGATATTTATTAATTGAATCACTCCTGTTCAACACTGGAACGAATGTTTGATGGAAATGATGGTGACGTCCCTACGTCATACGTGGTATCCCTAAACCACGTATAGAACACATACACCAAATGGTTTCAAAAATTTAACCTTAACTTTTACCACAACTTGGTACTGGTAAATAGTAGCTGTTGTAAATCAGAACGGTTGACGAATTATTCCTTTTATAATGTATTTAATACACAGTATTTAATATTAATTTTATTATAAATCCTTAACCCGTAAGCCAAGTGTGGGTATTATGGACGGAAATCTGCTACAAAAAAAAACACAAAGACGCAAAGGCACAAACACACGTGAAAGACGCCAGGCTGACGTTGTGATTTGATCCTGCGTACTTCAACCTTCAACGTGTTCGATTGTATAGGTTCGATTTTCAAACGTAATATTTGAACACATTTGCAGTCATCACAATAATATGGATTGTTATTAACTCGTTAAGAAGTTTGAAAGACAATAATATTATCATCATTGTCCCTGATATTTAACAGCGTACTATAAATGCGGTAACGAGAAAAAACAAAGTGTGCACTTATACTGACTATGGGAAAATAAAGAAGCGAGCTACTATATACGCTGTCATCGATATTTATTTTTATCTAACTTTGAAAAAACGCACCGGGTCCATTGGGGTGACCAAACTTTAGCTATACTTGTACAGGACGGAAGATAAATTTTGTAGTCTTGTGTTCCCTAATATAAAACTCGGTCCTAAACATCAAAGAGAAGTCTGTATAGAACAAAGAACGTTGATTTAGTTTGTCTACTGTCTTTTACATCCCATTATGAAATAGGTGGGGAGTCTATTGCTAAATACCGAGCATTTTCTGACTCCAAACTAGTATTAGATCCACTTGACCAACGAGACTGTGTCAAAGTTAATAGAGATCTTTTTTAATTCATACATATAGCCAAAAGTATATTCCACGTACAAGCCAAGCTACACCAAATCCTTGCTCCGACAATAATAATTGAAATAACTAAGATTGTTTTCATTTACGTGGAACTTCTGAATAAATTGAATTAAGAATGTATGTAAGATTGGTGTAGTCCTGTTTAAATTCCGATACGTGTGGTCGTCTCAGTGTCAGGTTATGGCGGAGTCATCTACCAAGGCCATTTGTATGACGATCTTAGTGGACGTATGGAATATGACTTCCCCCCTCCCCCCCTCACCCTCTGTGTAAACCGACGCAAGTATGTGCCAAGTACCAAGAAATACTTTTACGTCAATTCGTAAAACTTGGAAGTAGACTTAGAAGAACTAAATAGAACAGAATGTATATGTGTAAAATCCTAATATCCACACTGCTTAAAAACTTTTTTTTTTAATAATTTTGGAAAACTAATTTTGTTAAAAGAATTTATTTAAAGTAAATTTCAAAAGTTCGGTAGTTTATGGCATAAAATGACGTACTTTTTGATGAGTACTGTGTGATAGACATATTTATCATTGTGATATATCAGAATACCTAAGGTTCTAATTCAGACGCACCTTTGCAACTTACGTGCGATCTACTGCTAAGCAGCTTGATTATTCAAACATTAAAAGCCAATTATGTTTTATTAGGACCGGTACTATTGTTGTAGATATATCAGAAAAAAAAACAAAGAATTTCCGTCTGCAGTAATGTGTGTTAACCAATATTCGCGAATATTTTTTTTTATTTATCGCTGATGGTAGTAAAACGATGTCTCACTAGTTGCCAAATAAACGTAGGTTTTATTAAAAAGATAAAAAAATGATATTTTTAAAAATCATAGTTCCCGCATTTGCACTATATAGCTCCTACTCAGTAAGTTTAAAAAAAGTAGTAGCTTCAAGTCTAAAACGGCGTATGTATACACTAAAACGGCTTAGCAAAGGGGAGATACATTAGTCCTACGCCGCGTATTGCGCGAACGTTTAATATTCTCAGGTCGTACGTGAGCAAAATTACCTACGTACCGAGAAATAGTATGTCTTATTACTCTAAAACTACGATACAAGCATCACCAGTTTATTACCTATTTCTCGTTGTGGTTTAATGTATTTGTGTTAGTGCATGCTTATCTCGTTTGGTATGCTTAAGGTTTTTATTAACGTAGTTACAATTAATAACTTTTGTAATCGTTTGTATTGTACCGAGCAATTCGTAATTTTATTACATCGGAGATGTCCTAAAGAACAAGTACCCTCAGTAAGTGAACCCGTATGATAACTTTAGCGAACGTACAAGTAGCGAAATAACTTTTTTAGTATCGTGGCCGGTGAATATTCTTAATCTCTGCCTACCACTATAGGAATTAGGCAGGACAATACCCTTGTACCCTTGCTTACCATAACACCGGCTAGCATTCAAACACTAACCATTCACATAATAATACAACACAAGTTCTCATTTCTTAGGACCAATTTTCCTTGAACAATCAACAATGATTATAATCATTAACCTCTTACGCTAATAAGCAATCATTATATAACAATTAACCCCATTTTTCGGGACCAGTATTCGTTCACAAATTAATGACAGCTAACTATGTAAGTCTAGGTACTATCGTCGGCCGTCACCCCTAGCCGCCGACGCAGCCGCAGCGAGTTACTCACGAGTAGACGTAGGGCCCGAGCTCGTCGAGCGCCGGCTTCGAGCCGTTGTTCAGGAACTCGTCCGCGTTCGTCACGTTGTACACGTACACGCGGACGAACGGCCGGACAGGCGGCCGCGCCCACCACTCGAACGTCATCGAGCCCGGGCGCAGCACCAACGCCTGCCGACAGGTGAAACGTGTATGACAACAGGATTGTATTAGGGATATTTTGTATATATGAACATTTCTTCTTCTTCATCGAGTCGATGGCTGATCGTGAATGACCAGCCGTCGTGGTGAAAGGATCAGTCGCAATGTCCAGGGTGCGCCGGGCAGTGCGTGTTCGCAGACGATCAGACATAGTCGCCGCTCGGGGAGGCTCCTTTCGTGCATCCCCATACACAGTGAGTACGTAACTTAATACGACTAGTTTCGGAACTGTAGGTACCTACTCGTAGTTTCTTCATGACTATCTCAGTGAATACACATACCAATACTAAACACTAAGGGAACTGAACAATGCTATAATATAAGATAAATCTTATAGCCAGTATTAGCTCCATTCAGGTAAGTGCGGTATGACGCGTATTATAGACATATAGAGAAAAATATAAAACATATTACACGTCAACTTAATCAACTTATAAACACCACAAAATAAACTTACAGTTTAACACAAAAAAGGTCAAGATATTTAAAAGAAAACCTAAAAATATTTAATCAATATATATATATTTTATGTTAAGTTATGTGCATTTTAACTATTTGTAACGAAACAATTGTTTAAAATAAAATTTCCTAATTAGAGTTTTTTATGCGTCCGCTATCTCTACGGGTGACGTCACGTTCGAAGTTGTCTAAATTCTATTGGCCGACTACTGTGTTCGTGAAGTGCCATTACCGTCTAATATGTTAGTAGGTACTTGTAACTTGCATTTTTTTTTTGTTTTAAAACAAATGTACACTGGTCGGGTTCCGCTTCGACGATTATTTTTTTCTCTTTTGTTTTCTGTCGATGCGCATGTTTTGCAAGGTTGAATCACTGATACACTGCAGTTCAAGTATACTTCATATTACAATTCCAAACGCTTTTCTGGATCACTGAGCGTCGACTACGTCATATGCAAGTAGATTTCTTTACGGCCTTCAAATATATACCAGCCCTATTGGAGACCAAATGCGGGGTATATACACACATAGATAGATGTACTGCGGTGCACGATGTTCGATCAGTCACCCTAGGTCGCGGTCGTTCATCAGTCGTCTGTTCACGCCATCACATACAGTTAGACCAAGGTGTTATTGTTAGTTTTTACTAAATGTTTCTACTAAATAAACTATATATGTGCACTTATATGCGTACATATATGTGTGTTACTATCAGGAGTGGTGTAAGTCACTACAAGTCTGCTCCAGCCTAGCAACAATGTGAGAGCGCCGACTGGATGAGTCGAGCTGTGGTCCTCGATAGACATATGGAGGGCGTACGAAGGTCATATAAAGGTTCAGGCATTATCGTTACTACACAAGTACTTACATAATCTATGTACAGCCGGATCCAAGTGCCGAGGAATATCCCGCATATGATTCCCGCGAGGAGTAGCACCACCCCTATTGCCAGCACGAACCCTGAAACAAGACGTTACATTTGTAAACGATCTCTTAATTTTCATTAGATTTATACACATTTTAACATATTCAATACACAATAATTTGCTATTGTAACCTGTGTAATATATAAAAATGGACGCTTTTATTAATCATACTTTTGTAATTCACCAACTAACCGTATGACCGAGACATTTAATTCTTAATAAATCTGCCCGACTCCGTTAAAGATTGTTGTGAGTTGTCAAAGGTCGATTTGGCCGGGTCGTACAGTACTGGTGGCATTAAGCGATTGACGAATATTAAGACTTAATTTTTTTCTATACATAGTTTTTACATAAATTCCTACTTAATATGCATAGAGTAATATTATCATTTTATTAAATTATTGGTAACAAAATAATAGATAAAAATAGATAAACATACCCTGGACTCAGTTTATAATAGATTCATTTACGTGCTTGTTATAAGCACGCCCACATTGTCGTTTCTAGTCATCTCCTCTTTATATCTCTGTATGTTATCAGCTTGTTGCCAAAAGATTTTTACATTTTCATAGGTATTTCTTTTTGTTTACAATTAAGAATTACTTTGTAAACATAATGTTTATGTCTACAAATGTGATATTTATATGTAAGTGAACATCGTATTCTTGTGTATATAAAAATCTTGTACCACATACGAAACACAATAAGATAATAATTTATTGTCTATAACGATACCTCTAATTACAATTGATTTAGTATCGATGACAGCTCTACTTTACATAGACGTTATTGTTCAAGTTTTTATGACCGGCTCGATCTCGCCCGGTCAAGGGTGAGCTGCTTGGCTAATTAAGAAGAAATAACAATTCTCGAGCAGCAAAGATCTAGTACGTCTGTGTGGCAGCATTCCGCCCGGGGGTCTGGAGTTCGAATCCTAACTGGCGTGTGTCTCTGACTGTAGTGTTGTTTACGTTGGTTCAGACTGAAGTTTAATGTAATATGTTCAGACTAAAGTTTAATGTAATATGATTGAATGAGCTTCATTATATCTTCTACACATATTCTGTTACAATACCACCCGTATTCTAAAAAGATATGGATAATTATTTTTTTTAATTAAAATTAATTTTATAATTTCGTCGCGCTTAAGTAACAGCTTTAATTAACTTCTAAATAACATTTGAATTTAAAAATAATCCTCCCCTCTTGAGGTATGACAAAATTCTTTCGCAAAGCTACATCAATTTTAGTACGTAAGTAAAGTTAATTCGAAAAAGATGCAATATCTATTACTGACATTTCAGACTAGGCGCATATAAAGTTTTATTAATATTACATTTGAACAATGCAACTGCATCGGTTACTTAACAATCGCACTCTAGAAACAGACAAGACTACAGACCGAAAACGTCCCTTGCGCAATTACGGTAATTAATAAGAGCAAAAATTAATCAATTTTAAAACAGAACTTGGGTAAATTTCCATAAAGCCTTTATTGTGCAATTCAATTGTTATACCGCAAGAATATGCTTAATCGGCGTTATAAAAATTCTAATGTCAAAATGTACTTTATTACAATTGACTAGAGTTCTATTTTAAATACGGTGAAAATGTGCTTCTCATCTTATTTGCAAGACTTACGTATATATATGGAAATTTAATACAAATTATTATTTATCTTTTACCATTTAAGATCTACATTACACATTACATTTTATACGGGTAAATGAATTAACTAACATTCCTTATCATAATTAGATGAAAATGTTGATTTACAACATTTTATTTTAAAAATCCACTTCTAAAGTGAAATAAATAGACCAGCATACGAGGATGATTGTGAAGAGTTTAGAAAATATGATGAAAATTCTTAGAACTATAGCTTGTTGAAATCCTTAATCTTTGCCTACCATCACGGTAAAGAGGCGTAAAAGTATAATAATAAAGTAGAGTAAACAAACAATTAGTATATGCAACTATTAAGTAAAAAACGTAACATCGCGAATGTAATCTTATAAGAGGTAAACAGACTAATGTAGAATATTCCCACGTTTCAAAAAAAGAACGCAATGATTTAGCAACAGCGATACTGAGCATACACTAATCGATACACGGGCGCGCGCGCGAACTCACACGCACACACAAACACGCAGCCCTACGTATCTACACAATAAAATAATATAAACAATTTATTGTTTAACAAACATTACACATTATTATTGCAACAAAGCTCCCGTAACACGTCCGATCATCGTTGAATGTTACTTCAATTAATTACTTCAATTCAATTAATACTTCGATTAATTACTTTTCCGTTAATTTCTGTGGGTTAATAACATCTTTGCCTTTAATAAATATACATGTATAATATTTTGTTGTGTATTTGCGGCCTCGTTAGCGATCCCCGGGTCGTGGAGAGTTGGGTTTTTACCTTAAATTACTTATCACCTCCACCATCACGATTCCGTCACCCGTTGGGGATGAACTCTGAACAAACTTTCCACCCGACCCCTTGGTTCTCGTACGTTCGCATCGGAAAAGCGCTATTGTTTCGTGCTAACGGTAAATTAATAATATGCTCACAATAGAACGAGATCCGTCACGCGCACGTCTTGACATGTCCACTGTATACGTAGGTACGTATGTAGATATATATAGATATGATTATGGTAATAACACTATTGTGCACAAAACAATAGGACGAAAATATAGCTAATTTGAAAGAATTTTCAATGCTGTAAATTTAGGGGGTTTCCTGTTTCGTGCAACAACATAAGCGTGTTATTGTCGTCCGCGCGTCGTGGGCGTGCACGTGTATTACATTTTCGTATTAAGGTTTCAATCTTTCATTTCGCTAATTTTATGTTTGATTTAAATACATCAAATAAATTGTTTGCAAAGGTGTGCGGTACACTACGGCGATTCGTTTCATGCAAAAGTGGGTGAGTCTATTGGAATGCACCGGACACAAATTTAAACTCCGAACCAATGTTAAAAATCTTCTATTTAGAAAAATTCAACAGTATCCAACCCGGGATTTGAACCTATTACCTCCCGATAAACATTAGCATTTGAAACCACTCGAATTACTAGGCAGTTATGACGAAGTTAACGTCAATGAATAATAGAAGTAGAAAAATAGTTAACACAAATTGAATACGCGGGTAAAGGTGGTAGGTTAACGTGTCTAACAAATGAAATAATTGACGAGGCAGTACTGAGTCACACTCGCAAGCATTTATTGAATCGTTTTGTCCATGAGCAATAACTATACATCCTCTCGGTGCATTGAAGCAATTCCACGACACCTGCGCTTGTTGGTAAAACCGCAAGTAACTAAACCTACTATCGCATACATAATTATCCTCAAGTTTCAAGTATGAAGAAACTGTGCATATCTAATGTACATAACACCATGCGTGTATATTTACTTAAAATGATCGGCATAGGGGTGCATGCTTTTATGTCTTAGTAACCGTTTATTTTCAATGGTCCGTGACAACGGTATTGGAGGCTATTGCCTTACACCTACCATCTACCATCAAACTAGACTCTTGCAAGGAATTTCAAATTAGAAAACGCAATAATTGTTTGCCGGACGCGGGAGATCAAATACAACATCTCTTGCTCTGCATCAGCTTGTAACGACTAGACCGAGGCGGTTGTAGTTGAATTCATAAAAAAAATCTTAAATGTACCTTCTTAATATTACAGTTGTTTTTATAACATCGCCATCTACTGTGTTCCTGAAAAATTTCTCGCGCCTCATGTAAAATGTATGGTGAGTCTATTGCCGTATACCAGGCACACATCTAGACAACGACCCAATACTAGAAAATATAAGTTGGAAAAATCTAACGGTGCCCTACCCGGTATTTGAACCGACGACCTCTCGGTCGGCAGTCGCGCTAGCAACCAACAAGACCAAGCAACGTGGCAGTCAATAATAATATGAATAAAATAATATAAATAAATATATCACGATATTGTTCAGTAAAGAAGTTATAAATTTCACCAGATTTGCATATACGTGACAATTTTATTACACACCGTTGTTGTCGCACCGCGTTGTTTCCTTTTGAGTGGAATTATACATACGGATGATGTTCACATCTGAGAAGCGACGTCTGATCGCACTGATCGTTCGCGTGAGATAGAGTACAGTATACGATGCATGTGGAAATATATGCGTGGACGTCTTAAACACGCTTTCGCAAAAGTTTCAGGAAGGCTAGATTTCCTTATTTCTTGGTCAAAATTAATGTTTACTGTTGTATATTTTTCTAACAGCGTGTTATAACAATCGGACACACAGGTGATAAACTCAATGTGTTGTTTGTAAATACATATTTATAAGGGCACATTTACATTAACAAACAGATCTCGTGATCATCACACTGATATTTGTCCTTGATACAACTGGAACCCATGCCTTCTGCAGTCAAGGTCACTGAACATTGGCTCATCAGCCAAAATTTCCTCTCGCAATGACTGTAAAAAGACGCGGTTCACTAAATACATATTCTTTATTAAAGCCACCTATTAAGGAATGAATTACGGGATTAAAGATTGTATGTAAACAATGTAGGGTTTCCGTAGCAACTGAGGGACAATAAGTGTGGGCATGTAATTAATAGTTATAGGTTAAATATAATAATACATTATTCATGTAATATACGAGCAATTTATGCATCATGATTGTATGTAAAAATCGGTACCACATCATATTTTACACGAACACAGTACGAAATAAGCGAGGTGTTAATAAGACCCAATTGTCGACCGGCGGCCATGTTTGATTTAAATTTCCAAGATGGCGACGTGTTTGCAAAATACTCTCACGTATTTGTATTTCTTTCTGACGAAGCGCTTGTTGTTAATGAAATTTGAATGGACGTTATGACCTTGTTATTAAACAGTGTTGCGTTTCCTGGATTTACTCGAAGTGTACGAAGTGTGTATTTAATGACGAAAAAGTTTCGAGTGGTTTTTTTTTACGTACTAACGCAATTTGAGACAACAAAAAATAATAATTATAATTGGTGTAATATATGATGAACGAATATATTTTGTGATATGCAACAGTAAATAAGTGTTCATGTGCCATTTAGGACTAGCCTCCGCATTAATTGTACATATTTATGTGCGTACTTGAAAAGGAATTCGTGTATATCAACACAGAACAATCAAATAGACATTGATCTAGTAGTGACTTATCATATCTCGCGCACTGGTAGATATATTACGTGTCAGATATGAATTCTACCGGAACAACCGGTCACGCTGGCGACGACGGCGCGAAATGTAGAGAGCAGACAGACGCAATAGAACTTGCGTGCAACTCATGTGTATGTGTATATGAAAAGAGACAATATAACATCATCAACGTTGATCACGCTGGTGGAACTGCGTGCGACGTCGAGTTACCGAGTCATTTCAAGTATTGTCGCTCGGACACGGACAGCTAATGAAGATCGAGCTCAATGGCGCTAGAAAGGTCCACGTTCAGATATAAACGGGAACGGCCCGCTGATGATGACGAAGATATTCTTTGTACATTTCGGTGGGCAGTGTGAATAGACGATTTTGTTTATACCGTAGCCCATGCAAAAATTTGTAAAATTAAAAAGAAAATATATCCTTTTTAAATTACTCGTTCCAAACATCGGATCTTGGTGTTGCAAATGTCTGAAACAAGTTAGCTTCATTCGATCGTCCACCTAGATATATATACATAAATCTACGCCAAAAAACCATTATCAAACGTTTAGCACGAATCCACGTCAATTTTTCACCGCTACATTCTCACGCGATTCCATCATTACCGAGCGAATACGAAGACGGCCACGAGTGATGATGTAAGTCCTTCAAATGTCACCTGGACTTATGTCACGCGACCACGTAACGACGCCCGGCTCATTGAAGTAAACGTAGCGAGTCAATGTTGCTCAACTAAAGCCTTCTTTCCAATTACTTGGGGCAGGGGGTAACTCGAAAAGGTGGCGATCTCCTAAATCCCGCCACTGAGGAAGAGAAACAAGAAAGATGTGTTATGTATGTGTTATTTAGGCTTTCTAAATCATACACCAGTGTAATGAAAGGTCATAAGGTCAGGTAAGTTTAGTTTTGCATACAAATGAAGATTGCGTTCGCATCGAATATTATGACTTTACAATTAGTGTAAGAGTCTGCGAGAAAGGACTTCAACCTCATTAAGAGCCTGTCAGAGTTCTGATGGACGTAGGCTTCTCAAAGACGATCGTGAGCATATTCCTCATGACGGGTATGCGCTCGGGGATCGCTGAACGGAGCCTCTCTTATCGTCCGTATTGCTGTTTCCAATCAGGGCAATTAGAGTAGAGATTAAACTATGTTATTGGTTATCCATAGACATTCTTACACTTGTCTGAATGCAAATCAATGTTGCGTCACACGTTGGTACAGGGCTTGATGTGGTCGACGGATAATTTTCTCATTGGGCAACAGAAGTGCAATTTTATCAGCAGCGCTAAGATTTCGTCATTCCACAACAGGTGGGGGCCAAGAAGAAAATTAGCAGGCCGTTTTGTTTTATTCTGTATACTGTTTGTTCGTAGTATACCTGAGTAAATCTCTCGCTCGATCGGCCTTCATTAGTAATATATTTAAATTTTAATATTATTTGATGTAACGCTGAACAAAAACATCATCAACATTCTCGTAGTATATATATCTAGTTATTCTTTGGTATTAAATTGTTTTTTACAATAACATCACATCTTTTATATATTTATCATATATTCAAATGCAATTATTACTTATACATTTGACGCCACATATTGTCACTCTGCAAGTGGACCAGCCGGCCAGCCGCTCAGTCCGCAACAGAGATCACAGATATGAAATGAAAGTAGACATAATCTATTTAAAGTTTCATGCACCTTTTATGTAAATTAATGTACGCACGCCGTGTAGATATGAAGTATTCAATTACATTTAGACTTATTGTATGTATAAAAACTCGCAAATTGTGTTTTATTTTCTTTTAATGTTAATTCGTGTTGAGATGGAGTTATAACATGGGTTCCCCGCAAAAGTTAGGCGATCCTGGTATGGCGCGGTCTATCTTGACATTCCCAAATACCCTGGTGAAGATACAGATGAAGCTGTGCTCTGCGTTCCTCAAACCCGATTTTTCAGCGTAAGGATTGAGGGCGTGACCCCTCAGCGAACCCCTCCGAGACACCCGTTGCGAGCACTTCAGGCATTCTGCAAGCTTCCTTATCAAGTCCAAAACTACCCTCTCAATTATGTAAAGCATGAAATAATCATCACTTCATCCTTCGTCGATGTCAATTTACTAAGCGATGTCCACATCCACACAAATTAACGTCTGATATATATTTTTATTGCACATTGAATACAAAAATCCGTTGCGAATTAAAGCATTGAAATGGCTAACAATTATTTTCGAGATGCAGATTTTTATCGTAACAATGATTTTTTTTTCGAACGCTTGCAAAACTGGCACGGATAAATAATAAAGACGACGAAAATAATATTCCACCCGATGCTAGCTTACGACTTGGAAACAGTCGAAGGAAGTTACCGACTTTGTTTACCCATTATGTGCCTTAAATATGCCCAGTAGCTCGGAGTTTTCGATCAACATTGAATTGTATTAAGCCCAGGTTGCCTGTGGACATTCTAAACACAACAAACGCTTCAGCTACTATCACATCGCAACAGCCGGACGTAATATTCCGGCGAGTCCTGTCCAAGAGCGAGTGTCATCAACGAGAAACATAACATCACATAAAACACATGGACTACTCGTATATATCTTTGTTATCTACACAATTACATAGCAATAATAAAATCGACAGAAACAATATTGACAATGGTCATTATAGGTAATAGATGTTTTGTAAAGGCAAACTCGTTTGCATACTACAAACACTTGTAATAATAATTTGCACAGCTTCAAACACGGCCTTCTAGAATAAAGGATAATTATAATAATACTAAAAGCCTAAACTCTTATCGACAGTTGGGTGATATTAGAAATACGGCAAGCTATAAAACGTCACTATGAAATTTTAGAACACGTTGATAGGCAATATGCAACATATCGCGCGCACGGAAGTGTGACTGGGACATACTTAGTTAAAGATTTTTTTACAGAATGTCCATAAGCTGTAAATTATATGAGTCAGCTGCATGCGTACGTGCCCTGGCTGATTTGAAACAAAATTGTCACACGAGCGCTGTCTCGAGACATTATTATTACCACAACAATTAACATGTGTCTTACGTGCCAGTCACGGCGACTACCGGCCAGTTTTAACCACTAGAACACTTGACACAATATTCTGTTCGGTGAGATGTGATAGTTTCCTTCGTCACGTGACCGACCGCCGGCGATGACGTGACGCGGTGACGTCGCAGATCGTCCAATGTCCGCGGACCGTTTGCGTCCACTCGCACAGTGCACACCGCGGTGTTCGCTGTGACGCATTTTGTACGTCCAGGCAGGAGGCGATTAGGGCGCAAGGGCATTCATGGATTTAAGCCTATGTTCACCGATGCACTGACAAACTGATAGTAATCGTTATGACAATGACATATAAAATATTTAGTGTGCAATTTATTATTTCCCACTACTAAACAGTAATTAGTAATTTCGTAGTGTTTAAACGTAACTGGGGAAACGTGGTAGGTGTAATGCACTTCACTGCCAATCTCTTCGGGTATTACAGGCGTGTGTTACGTTATTGTTATAAATAAACGATACAGATTCTCAAGCATCATTTCTCTGAACCGATAGTGTGGTACGCACATTTATACAACTCTTGTAAACTCACATGTAATGTTTATTTTGTTTATCAGACTATAAAAATGTAAAAATTATATGGAGGTAGAGATACCTATGGATATCTACAGACTATTATCTATGAATCTACAGGCAAATTTCCATTTTATGTCTTAATATTACTATCGTAATGAGATTTCCGATTTTCTTTTCGATGTAACACACTGGGGTCTATTCGTCGAGAAAAGTTAAATGCTCCCATTAAGATCCCTGTAAATTAATCACTTTCATTAATCGTCTGGCCCAATATTAATTAACAGAAACGTTTCTTTCAATCCGCACAGTATCAGCTTTGTGGAGTACCTTCCCGAGATAGAAGCGAACGCGGCAGTCGGACGTGACAAGGTCGTAAACAAAACACAATACGGTTATTAACTATAAAGAAATGAGAAAATTAGCAAATTCCTATTTCTGGTCGCTTAACACTGCTTCCTCGTGCCCAGGACGATGAGCGAGCGCATCCTCCACGCGATTCACCAGACAACACACGCGCTACTGTTAAACGCTAACCAGTCGACAACCGTCAATTATTATTTCGTCACAAATTAGTTCCGATCGTTAGCGGAGTCAGTGTTAACTCCATTGTACTATTATTATCCTCAATTAGGCGTCGTTGTTAAGTACAATCGTGCAATTTAGCGATCACCATTAGGAGCGCAGTGTCCCGCTGACAGGTCGATATGTTATTCATGCGTTGATTTTAACTATTCACGGCGTAATAGGTGTCATAAATACAATTTTCTTCCGTGTTTAATACTCTAGATACATTGGATTATACATGCTTTGAAGAACTTCATTTTAAAGCAGATCTGGGGTATTTCCATCAAACATTAGCCTTCTTAGAAAGGTATACGTTATTTCCTGACGTTATATCAGGCTACATATAAAATATGGACAAAAATATTCAGGTTACAATGAATTGTGGCAATCATTACAACAACCGCTGGATAATAGAGACATCTCAATTGATATAAAACCTGAAGGAATACGAATACCCAGAACGATTGATCAAAGCATTTCATCGATCACACGTTTAGTAACAATTGCGTATAATAAAACAAATAAACAAAAGACAACACTACACTTTTACGTACATCGGCGATATCAGATTACGGAGAACTATGGTATGAATATCATACAGTATCAGTATCATCAATATCCATACAGTACATGCAAAATTTTGCGCTCTCCCGTTTGTGTTCTCCGAAATGTCAAATCGTAATCAGAATCTTGGACAGATTACCCGGCCTGTTCATTGAAATATTGTTTATGTCTATCGGACTTTTTGTGTGTTCAGAGATGGAAACCCGCAAAGCGAAATCGACAACGAGGTATTTGAAAAAAGAATACAAATTTATTGCGCGCGAACTGTTATATAGTTGGGTTGTCTGAAATATTTAATTTTTTAAACACCCCTCTGCTTTGCTTCGTTTCATTGTATTCTATTTTTAAGTAAATATGTATATTGGATCGCAGACAAGAATACAAGAAGATTTAAATAATAACCTTGTTAGGTATGAAGAGAGAACTGCTGATCAAGATATGATAAAATATACCAATGCGAATGTTGATGAACGTAGATACCTATTTTGACCAAAATACCAAATACTGACTGATGGGACTGACTGATGTACTAATACAGGCATGAATTTAGAACAAGCACAGCAAGTGTGCAAGAATTTTTGTCAATCGATGCACACTGGTTATCCTTAAGAGATCTACCGTAGTGATATAATTATCACATTAACTTTCTTTAGATTAGAAATTAGAAAGTTTTTCGTAGTGTTCGACCCGGGAATCGAACCCGGCACCTCCCGATCGGCAGTCGCACATGCAACCAACACGACCAACGAGTCATTCAACACATACACAAGAACACACATATCATGAACCAAAAGTTAATATCTATTAGCGTGTTCATAGTCGGAGCGTATGAAAAGGAGGGCGAGGGAGGGGATAGGGGGGCTTCAAGGACTTTATCACAATACGCTAACAGTTAAAGCGGTTGTTAAGAAATTATTAATGTTTCCAATTACAATATCAATTTAAACTATGACTCCATTAACGTTAACTGCGTCAATTATGAACGTTCATTGTTATTTTATTACTGTCATTTTACTATAATCTATGTTATAGTGCAATATAAGTATATAAATATGAGCTCATTATACGAGAAATGGTCCCGGCAATTTTTCGGTGTTAATAGCAGCAGTATAATGTTCACTTTCCCTGGTTGCATAAACTAGACGCATTTTAACCGAGTTACTCGCTGCACTTATCCAGAGGCGTGTGTTCCCGTGGTTGAACTTTTGTGACTTATTAGCCACTTCGTCTGGCTGATGTGACTGACACAAACATCCTATATCCCAAGTCCTATTCAGCCAGTTAGAGTTGTCTATGGGCGGCAATGGTTACACGTGGACTGCTATCGGCTCATTTGCTGTATTCTCTGTATA
>DWEI01000314.1:0-23606 GCA_018245875.1 Mysoria ambigua | reverse complement strand
AAATTTAAGCCATCAAACTACAGCAACTCATTTCCAAACGTCTATGTCTTGCATGTAATCTGCAATCGAGTAATAAATAGGCTTTTTTACATAATCCAAACTTAATGTATTTATTGAATTTACAAATTTACATATTTAGCGCGTCGTTTGGTAATTTGTTATAAAACATACAAACGAGTTGGACACTTTACGGAGCCTAGAAGTGGGCACTGCTAGTTTATTTTTATTTCTTGAATTTCGTTGATGGAGATCACTATTCTTCTTAAATTTACTGACGCTTTTGTGAATAAACATTAGGTTATCATAAATATATTGTGAGTGTAGTGCGAGTATATTCGTATCTTTAAATGTGTTTCATAGTGACACCATCGCACAGATTTTGAATGTTTCACCAGTATAGACCAAATAGGAGGTGTTCGGGCAGTAGGTGGCTGTCCACCGCCCGTAAACATGCAACGTCTAATATCATTGTATGCGATGCGCCCAATGATCGACCAGCTTCACCTGGCCACGTGCACCGTAGCGACTGGAGCAGGCAGCGCGGACGATGCCGTTCAGTGGCGGGAGCGTGGAGTGCACACACCGGCACTCCACAAAAGATGTGCTACGTTTCCCATTGCTTACTGCTCATATGGATGGGACTTAGGCCGGCTGATTGTTTTAAGCCACATCTAATCGTATTTCCTTGAGAGGACTCGGCCGGAACACCTCGTGCGTCGCCACCGTCCAAGGTACGTGTGCGAGCGCATACCTTACTTGTACTGGACGTACACTGCGTACGTTTAATTTTATTATTCTACCACGTTTTAATGATACCAAAGATATTCACGAAAAATAGCGAAACATTTCGTTTTGCGAACAGGTCGAACTTGGCGACGCGCCTTCATTGATAAAGTTCGTTTGTTAAATTGTTTCACAGTCTCCACAATCCGCCGCGCCTCCGACAATGTCTCTCGTTTACATTTTGTTTTATACTCTCGCCAATAATTACAGCGTCGAGGGCGTATTCGATTTAATTACAATATCCCCCCCGTTATTTGAATCTCGCGAAGACATTAAATTTTATTTCTACACTAAAAATCTTTTGTCATCGTTAAAGACACTTTTACGATCTCCTTTTACATCTTTGATGTCATAAAAGAATTATGTTTCAAAGGTAAAACTGCTCAGCAGTTTATAGGTAGGCGGTGTAGCGAATGTAATAAAATATAATACACCTTGCCATTGTCAGTGACAACAACACAAATAAAACAATTGAGAAACCTAACTAACGTGATCACCTGCAAAAAAACTTTAATCGATCTGACAAAAGTGTCCTCTGGGATCGTGCCAGCTAGATGAAGTATCAGCTACGTGTACTATATTTCAAAGGACATTGTTTTATGCGAATGTAGCTTTTGTTTCATCCTTATTTTTACATTCTACAATTCCGTCAATTAAACAGTCCCGACTGTACCTACCACAGTAACAGAAAGTTTACAGCGGCACGATGGTGCAGTGCGCGTTGGCAGAGATTTAGCTTGCGGATGAGTCGGAGGTTTTAAAACTTGCTTCAGGGCTCCCAGCCAGTTTTAACGGCTGTCGTCTACCGATACCATCCGGCGTCGAGAGTCAGCCAATATGTCCACCGTTGCCTGGACAACTCGTGAATGTTCGCCACTATCGGTCACCCGCCATTGCTGAGGGTCGCGCGCACGCTTAAGACTTTCGGCCCCCCCACCTGCCGCTGTCTGATCTATTTGATCAAATGACTCTCGACCTCCCTCGCCACCTATTCCCTTTGTATATTATGTTATGGTATGAATGTATGACAATAATATAATGAGAAATAATTGGAAGCAGAATAGAACAAGACATATAATAATGTTTCGTCTCGCACTGAATCGTTCTGCAGCTCGACAGCTACGAAGTGCCTACCACGTGCGCAGCGAATCTCTTATACGTTACCTACTTTGTTGCAAAGAAATTGAAATAAGATGTTTCTCGAACATTGTATCTCAGGTCGCGGCCCTCGCGCTCGCATTTGTATGTAAAGGAAATGTGGTTCATACTATTGTATGCTTATATATTTTCCTTCTTCATTCTTGTTTGATATTTATTTTAAACGGTGAGGGTATGCAAAAAGTGAGTATGCTCATGTTAATCTTGGAATCATATATCTGTACCATTTTTAATATACTTTCAAATCTCTATACACATGGATCTACGAAGTAAGTGCACGTGACTCCAGAGTTCCGTTTGTCTGAGGACCCGGCGCCGTACACCGGGCCGGCCTTTCGCTTACGGCGCTCCTCACTTCCATTACTCCATTTTACGAGCGAATATCGTTTTTAATGCACAAAAAACGTCGTTATTATATTTAATCGCCCCTCACAATATTTCGCGAAAGAGCGCTGACGGCGATCGTAAAGGGAATTAAATTAGTGCGAGTTATACGATCCTTTTATACTGGCGATTCGGGCCGTTCATTTTTTGGGAACGCTCGTTCGTTTGCTGGCACGCGATTGAATTTTAATGACCGGTTTACGTATCAATATACGAGATACTTGACGGATTGCCATAAAGTTCATCGCCGTTCTATGTAAAAAGAGCTGACATCACGCCTGTAATCCCCGAAGAGGTAGGCAGAGGAGTGTACTAAACGTTTCACCTGTTAGATTACCAATAAGGCGGTTTATACGGTGTTTCTGTGTACGATGACTAAATATATTAAAAAGAATGGAGTGAATATGTGGTTAACAACAGCATATGTGTATGTAAACGTCCAATTATTAAAATCATGTACAATAAATTTTACAATTAAATGCGAAGATTTAGTGGAGGACATGTTATTAAACATAAATGTTGTCGTTCGTAACCTGGATAAACTTAAAGAAAAAAAAACAATCTTACGTCCCGATGCAGGTTAGGTATATGTTTAGAATATAAGGTAAGTGCTCATTAATCCCATCTTCAGAAATAATCATGACCATTTCTTTATACCTTACGGTACACTGCACAGTCTATTTGTATTTCGTACAATTCGTAGGTACGTTGTAATTGGAAAATGACATGTAACTCATAGGGACAACTCGGACTGCTAAACTCGACACTAATAATAACTAAATGAGACAATGTAAACAATTGGAAGTTAACGTCTCGACAGTGCTCAAGAGCAATATATATTGCTGTTGCTATCGTTCGCGTCGTGCGGTCGGCCTGCTCAAGACACCCGTAACGGATGAGCGTTTGTTACCAGTTCGTATGAAAGGCTTATCCGTTACATGAGAGCGAGCGCTAAATTGGCGCTTTGAAGCGCTTTCGCAACGTACCCAATACGCTCGTGTGTAATGGGCCGCGATGGTTGGTTCGTGAGGGACGACATAGTGTCGCTCCCGCGGGCGGGCGCGTGCGAGAGGGACGGCCGGCTCTGTACCTAAGCAACGTGTGTTAGGCGTAGTTACTCAGTCACTGATGCTAGGCGGGTACCGGGATATTTTATTGACAAAAAGGTTTGTCGAATTTTTCGTCCTGCCTGTGGTTACTACTTATGGTTTATGATTCTATCTGATGAGGAGTTGGAAGTCTCTGAAGCCGGCGCGCATGTATGAAGAGAGTCATGAATGTCAAATAAGCAGTACAGATTTTCAATGATAGTGATATTTGGTTCTCTGTGCTCTCTGCCTACCCCGTAAAAGACCTGACGTGAAGATGTATGACATATCGTTTAAATGTTCAGCTAAACAGTCATATGTGTTTTGTAACTGTTATGTAACAATAATAACAATAATCTTTAAACAATGTATTCACGTTTTGTTATTTTTTGTTTCAGGTAAGAAAGGTGGATTAAGAAATAAATGTTCCTTGTTCGCAGCATCTAAACTAGGTATGAATTATTCTGATGTGAAATTTCAGAAAAGCAATGGAGTGGCTTAAGCTGCGGACCCTCTGCGCGCACCTATAAAACTACCTAACAAGTACCGCACGATGTTCTCTACTGCACACGATGACCGCTAGCTGATGTCCGGCCAGCGTGGTGCAGTGTGTCCTACACGGTCCCTTGTCTCGTAGCAAGATCACTAACAAAGGTGTCAATGTCTGGTTACTCAGGAGATGTATCAAGTTATACGTAGGTTTCATTGTTATTATATCATTACATCCGATCACTTACGGGGCAGACAGAGGGCACCGAGTGCCAAACATCTCTGTACTGACCTAACACGCTTCTTTCCCAAGCAATGCTCCTTATATATGCGCCAATTTTGAAGAGGTCTGACTCCCCCATCAGGTGTTGTCTGAGCTTGTCGGTCGCTTGTGGGCCGGGTTGACTGGTAGTGAATGCCATCTCGCATTAAGTGCGCCCTTTGCGACCTTACTATGGGTAGACAATAAAAATTGAAAATATTGGTCCTCTTGGAACGTCGCAGGCGGCATCTACGAGTACAACATTTGCATGTGTAGATACGTTTATACACGTACACTCGTAAAACATTGTACAATGTGTTCATATTTTTATGGCACATAACACGTGACTCCACAAGCACCTCCATAACACTCCCTTCACACCGTGGTCCATACGGCGAGAATCTGTGTGTGTATGAAGAGAACCGGAAATGACATCTCCTCAGTTTGGAGCGTCGCAGATTCCCGAGCTAGAGTTGCGCTCGTCGGAGACCTAAATTTCACCTGTGTACTAAAATGAGATTTATCGCGTAAGAAATAAGGTCTACTGTTCGCCAAACACGTCTAGGTTGTTAACCCGTGACTTAGGCAGGAAGACGTAGTCGTGACGGGAAGGAGATAGCAGTTGATTTTCAATGTGCGAGATTAGGTACAGATTGTGTTGGCTTCGACTACAGGCGATGCGCATCGATGGCTTAGTAGATTTGTACTGAGGCAACTTTTGGACATTTCCCCCACGCTAACATCACTGTTCGCCTGCCTGCGCTGCCTGCCTGCCAGCAGATTGGCTGAGGACGCACAATTTAACTTGGTCGGCTATAACGTTGCCAAGCTGAAAAATCTTCCAAATGATATGCGGCTCATTTTGAGAGTATACTCTTGTTCAACAGTAGAACGATAGAAGAGTTCACTTTTACGTAGTATTGCAGAGGTTGTGTGATTAATATTGTCTTCATAAAACAAACTGTTGAAACCTATCAAAGTCGTGTACGTCAATGGTGGAAATATAAAGCATTGTATCCTCTGTTTAAATAGTATCTAACACATGTTGTTATGTCTAGGAATATTTTTAGAAGCAAGTAACGTGTATGTTTGTAGAGCAGCATCACAACGCGCGAACAGGCCCTGGACGGCCGCAGACGGCCGCAGACCTATGTGTAGCTGTGAACGATTACGGGACGCACAGATCTCCTCGCTCTTTCCCTATATAGTAGTGAGTGGTGTTAAAATGTAACATGTCATATAGTTTAGTCAATACAATGGTGCGCACCCCACAGTTCTTACACCGGATGTCTTGAGCAAGAAGCTAAAACATAAACTGTTATCTGCTACTGCGCGCCTCCCTCCTGCACGTACAGTATTCTGTATGAAATTTAAATTAAATTTGCATGTTGTTTCAGCGATCGCACACAAAATGCGATTTCGCGTCACTATGTGCAGTATTGTACGCGCGCCACTGATACCGGGCCCACTCTAATACAGTTAGCTTCGCTATGAATAAACTCAATACATATTGATATATCTATCAAATCGGATAACCGATTTTTATAAACTGTATTTTTATAAAATCACGCCTGAAATCCCCAAAAAGGTAAGCCGAAGAGTGCACTATATGGCTACATATCACCAGTTACGTTTTCTTTCCTACTGTAGGATAGTTTTTTTTGTACATTATTAAGTTTACAACTTCTATTCAGCTCCTATTTAGATATAAGAACAATTTTTACATGCACTTAATTTGTACACATGTAATGAAAAAATATGTGTGACATATACACCATTATTAAATCGATATTCTAGTTAAAGTGGCCATATTTAATTTTACTCCTTTTTATATTCGACATACATGTATTGAGAGATTTGTTTTGATATTATATCCTACATATTTTCTGGCACATGGAACTCTTTGACTGAATGTTTTTTTCACTCCCGTTCGCTCATGTGTGTTAATAAGTGAACTGCTATTATTACGAAATACTAATTGACATAGTACAAGTTAATCAACAAATTTAAGTTACTTATAAACCACACATATTCAGCCGGCACCGGATACCCCACAGCGCGTCTATCAGTAGAACTAATTAACGCGGGACGCGGGCAGCACGCGCCGCGAGCTTTACGTTGGCGCCATGGACCAAGGAGAAGTAACACTGTGAAATACGTTTAAGAAATTTTACAGTTTCTGCGCTAAAATTTCTTACAAACATTAAACCTGAATATAGTCTGTCAACTTAGATTATTTCGCCCTCTTTTGTGTAACTGCGGTGCAACGGAGTATTATTGTGTCGAATACAAATTCTTTGTGAATCTTCACCCGCACAAAGAACAAATCAAGAATAGTTCGGCAAACGTAACGTGAAGACTATACAAGAGCTCAAATTTACATTGTGCGCAAGAAAGAAGAGAATTTCATTAAAGTAGAAACTGTTCTTGTACTTAAATTTTCATTTATAAAAGAAAACGGTTTTTTTTTTGCAAAAAAAAAAGACAAACCAAGTTGAGATGTCCACTCCCGCTGGAGAAATACATTTTATTCGCGAGATAAGGAACAGGGAAGTCCATTAAGCACAGTCCGTCCGTCGGCCGGGACGTCTGTCCGGCCGGGACGAAGACCGATCGTTTGCCCCTTGCACATTTTGTTACGTAACATTTTGCTATTAAGTTATGTTTCGCCGGAGCTCGTATATTAGTTTTCATATCTCTTTTAATATAGTCACGTGCTGTTAGAAGGTACCATATGCCGATATTAGTGTTATTTGCACATGTTAATACGAGTGCAGTTGATGTGTGCTAGTATCTGCCGTCTTCGACGTTATCCACAGATTGGTGACTACTGCTCAAGACGGGAATGATCGCTCCTAGTTTGGGTACACGTTGAAAGCAATCGCTTCCCGACATAAATAAATGTATCTCTCATCCACTGTGCACATGACGAGGTGCTGTATGTTGAGAAAACACTTAATTTAGACGTCTATGTTATCTAAGCAGATAAATCACGAACAAATGCTTTCTGAATAAATAGCATAAATATTTTGGAATGTTAAAGCAATATAATGTTACACTTATCACCCTACATGGCAGTCGTACTCGAGCAATTTCATTAAACCGCTGATACTTCCTACAACACTCGCAGCGATGATAAACTGGCTCCATCTAGCGGGTAGTTGCCGGCGCGAGGTTCCGCCGGAAGCGACAGGCGCCCATCGCGGACCGCCATTAGTCTGTCTATCTTGAACTTGTTTTGTAACTTTACACCCATTAGTTTCTTCGCTTGTATACCGTTTAAAATATACTGAGATTGCATCGCGGAATTACCATACTTCATTGAACATCATTTAAGATTTTGTAAACTTGAGTGTTCACGTCAAATGTGTCCAAGTGAAAACCATTTGTAACCAGTAAATTGTGCTACAAGTTACACAATTTATCGTCGATGAGATAACTAGGACTATATAATTCAAGTTAAGCTGCCGCAATACGTCACGCGAGTCGACTCGGCGTTCTAGTCTGATCGAGAGACGGCCATTACTCGTCGATACATTATCATGACTGTACCGTCGCGCGACATTTGACATTTTGACATACCTTTGCTAATTATACCTACTTTTTTTGAATCATCTCATGCGCCAGCGGGGCTCACTGTGGACTTAATCCTTCTCATTCTGAGAGCTGTGTCCAATATTGGTTCAATAAAAGGTTTGATGATCAAATAATTAAATAAATAATTATCAGATTTGAAATTGTTACCAGTGACTATTGATGATTGTTTCAATATGGTTATCTTCAACGTGTAGTGAGGCCTGTATTAAAGGTAGATAGTGTTAAATTCAAATCTGAGCGCGGAACACTATTATCACGTGAGCTCGCCGCACGCGAGACCAGCGACGTGACAGTTACGTTAGCGCGGGCGAACGTTCGACGGTGACGCGACGATTGTCTGTCAATTAAAACACGCGATCACGTGGTCGAATCGAAACATAACAAAAACAAAATGGCGTCCGAGACACGGGCGTGCACCTGTCAGCAGCGCTGTGGGCGACTATGGGGCCTGTTAGCAGGAGCGAGAGTCGAGTATGAAGTGCAGCATTCAGAAAAACTATTCGTTACGTACGAAACTGATATTTCCACAAGCGAAAACGTGTCTGTGTATCGACGCTGGAAACGATACAATTCTCATGTGGCTCGTTGGACGAAAAAATGTAACAATGTGACGTTACTGTTTAAACTTGAAGGGATAAAATGAAAAAAAAAATGTTATTGTTGTTATATTTACTATTTTTAGCTTTGCTGGAATATTCTTTGTTATAACTAGATAATTCTTTGATGTAACGTTAACGCTTTCATGTCAATTTTGTGATGTGATGGATTTTTTTCAACAAGCTAAAACCAAATTATAAGGACGTATGACTCATACACCTTCAGACAGAGAAGCTAGCCCTCAGTTAGTTATATATTGACCACGCGCTGTATTGCGCTGTCCTGCCGCGGTGGAGTGGGTGATTGGCGGAGAGCCCTCGTCCCGGCGGCGACCACATTCTGCGGCCTGTTCGCGACGGGCGGAGTTGTGCTAACTTTGAACTAACGGCACCTACACTTGAATTTCGTTAAAATATATGCACCGAATGCAGAGAGAGACGCTTAAGCTCGTACGACTGTTAAGCTTCCTACTCCCTGTTATTTTTACGATCTGCTCAGTACTTGTGATGAAAATGTATTAAAACAGTGCATTTACTAGATGATGTCCAAAAGTATTCAATACTCCTGTACTCGTCTAGTTAAACAATGCCACTCGTCAGTAGCTGCAAATGACACAAAGTACAACTTCATTGTACACTGCTCTATCTGGCGCTCCTGTAAGTGACGCTGGTAAGCTGTGATTATCAGTTAAAAGCAGCACGTTGATTATGCTGTAGAGGCGCGCGATTCCTACAGTAATATGAGCCCGCCGCACATGAAATGCTGAACACGCAGAAGACAAGCACCGAGTATTGTAAACAAGACTAGGTCATTCTGACTGGCCAATCAGAGGACGCATCCTCAAACGCGCTATCGAAGTTCCGCAGAATCACAGTATATATAGAACTGATCCGAAGTTAACATAAAGACCGCGGTCCCCAGGCAGCGACATCGCCTGGCGGGAGATCTCCCCTTTTCCTCCACAGTGCTACTGACCTTTGCTTTTTCAAAAGGCCGATGTGTGCGTGTCCACAAAATAACTCTAGATATGCTTAGATACCACCACGAAGAGTATACTCATTTGCTACTCTAATGCTAGTCGGTTTATGCGGCCTCGTTGGACAGACACTTCCTTCGCACCGTTATTAATAACGAACTAACTGTAGTTAAATTATGCTCTAATTGGTTATATACCTAACTATGAATTAGGAAAATATCCTTTAACAAAATTTGTGCTAGTATGAAATTTATTATAGTTGAGCAAAATAAATTACCATATACACGTTCTCGTATAAATCGATAATGAAATAAGAATATTTTTGAACTACAAAAGTATGGACATTATATGTAACGAAACTCAATGAATATCCACTTCGTACAATACGCTTATATTTGTCAATAGCAATAGAGATATCGGCTCAAGTACAATCTGAGTAGAATCTGGTGCGGGGTACGCGCAGACACGGCGCTAGACATTGACGAGGTCGCCGCGCGTGCGTCTGCCGCGCGACCTGCCCGCCGCACGACGAGCTCTTGGCTTGCGTCTGTTTTATGGAAACAAGACATGCAATGAGCTGAAGACACGTCCTACGCATGCAAATAGGAGACTGAGAAAAATGGCTCAAACCTGTACTCGTTGAAATGGATAAGGATTGTAGTGTGTCTAAGACACCGTAGAATATAAGTTAAGTAATGTATGTATCAAGTCAGTCACAATAAAGACGTCAAACCATCGACGCCTTTCAATAATACGACGAGCCTGCCAACACATCACAGGAAGATGATCTGATACCACTCTTTTTATATGTATATGTAAATACAGTTAAAATCGACATACCATGCAAATTATTTCGAAGTTGAATCGAACGGGAGTCAACAAATTGCCAATTGTTTCTAAATTAATTTAGTGGTCTAACTGTAGCCCTAAGGTCGCGTTGCATACGTGCGCCAGTCGTGGCCTCGGTACGAAATGCCCGTGTTCGCCTGTCGGTGGCTCTGTCACCGCCTTCCGTATGGGTCATTTATTTATCAGGACTAATTACATGAAAAAAATTACCTCTATGTCTTCTACGTATGTTGGTTGCGAGCGCGATTCAATTCTTGGGTCGCGCAATATTCTATTGTTCTAACTTAGATTTTCTGCTAGTGGCCTAGAATCTGGATATTTGCTTCTGTTTAGTTATTATCTGGCTATACTATAAAATGAACGAAATTTGGATTAATTCAATTATAAAATATGCTAAAAGTTTAGGACATTAGAAATTTTGCAAAAATGTTTTTCTTTTGAATATGCTCTAAATTTCGTCTAGATGAAGGATATTTCAAAAGATTTAGATATCAATAGCGTCGACACGGGTATTTATTCACCAGAAGGACACTCGCCGACCGTCGCGACTCAGAATTCAGTGATTTCTTCGACAGCTCCAGCCAATTAATCCGCTTCTGTGTAAACCTCGTTGGCGCGCGATCGACCCCCGTCTGTGTAGCGATCCCGATCGCTCGCAACTTTCTCAATATTGTGCTTCACTTGTACTCGTGCAGCTCGCACTTCACAGCAGTCTTATGAGTTAAAACTGTATAGGTTACGAATACGTACTTTCAGTGTGTGTGTTATTGAAAATCTATTATAGAAAGCGATAAGTTCTATGCGGACGCTGTGCCATAAAACTATGATTTCCTAAAGCCAACTTCCAGGTTTTGTTTATTTCTATAAAGTTTATTTATCATCGGAGGCAGCTGGAGGCTGTCGCGTGCTCCGCGGAGATAAGCAATATGAAATAAATCCAAGGCTTATGCTCCTCTCACTTTCTAATCCGTTGCATTCTACACCGTATGCTCTTAGCCGTAAGGTTGGTGGTCGAGTGACACGTGGCAGACGTTTAGCGGTCTATTTATCGACTCAGAGCTCGTATAATAACGTGTCTCAGTAAACTGAGTTAAGAGTGAAATTACTTCCATGCACAGCATCCAACGCGTTCTCGAGCCATACACATTTTTATCACATCACAGTGAAGCTCTCCTCCTCTTACAACACAGCGAGTTCATTGTTCCCAGAATGTCACCATTCCAATTGTACAGAATTGGATAATTCAGTTTTTTGATTTACGACTATTAATGTGGATTTTGAATTCAAAACTGTGTATTGCAAATCTACGAGTAAAACAAAGAATATTTTCTAAAACAATACTTTTGTTAGAGTTTCGTCGAGCAACACAGTCACGAAGGTCTTATCGATTGTATATTTTGGTTATTCCCTTATTGTCTCGACAAAGCTTTGACAACCTTTGCCCAGGAACGAAACGTAAATTGAATAGAACTGAATACAATTTACACCTTCAATATTAGAACAGAATATTGCCTATTTTCCAAATCAATATTTGGCAATATTCGGGGCCGTCTATTAATTACCGCTTTGAATTTATGTAACCGTAACAAATCTAATAACGGCCGAAGTTTATTTTGTAAAGACTCATATTTTCAAGTATATCATAAAGTATCTGTTTCGCACCGGATGAAAACGTAGTAGGCTTTACGCGAGCCTCACGTGACAGTGGCTGAGATGATTATGAAGCCCCTCGCTGTTTCCTAATCCCGTGTCCATGGGAAATGTCCGACAAAGGGCAATATGTTTTTAATAAAAAATATACTACCATTCGGACTCATGTCACGAACACGACAATGGCATTGTGAAATAGAACAACGTCGAATGTTCCAGATATCGCTAGCAATGTTTTTATTTTTTTGGCGGGACTTCTTCATACTGCTCACGAGGTTTGTTAAGTTGTATTGGCTGAATGAAATCGGGCCGACACATGCTGTAATGAATAATAATGATACAATCAGAATTTCTCGTATTATAATATACCTGTCAACATTTGGGAGGGAAAACACGCATTTGTATTTCTGCGCGCCTACAAGCGGAGTTTGGTGTGACATAGCGTCTTCATTGTCATCAACCATTGTTCCAATTTTGGACAAAGATCTTTTCTTACAAAATTTATACGCACAGTTTGCCACGTTAGCTAACCGTTAGTAGCTGAAACGTAACTGTAGTAACTGTAACTGAAACGTAGGAGTGTTCTGCATACCTCTGCCTACCTCTTCGGAGATTATAAGCGAGAAGTTACGTTTATAAAAGAAAATTATGATCGTCTAACTTTATCACATAGTAATACAGTGCCCTCTACGCTCGGAAACTGAGCACTAGCTGATTGGCGCTACTATCAAGTCCCTCGTATCCGTATCTACACTCTGTACAGAGAAATAATCTAATAGTCTGTTTGTAATGTTATAATAAACGCTTTTTACTAAATGTTTATATATGTATACACAGTACATATACCAAAATAACATTTTTTACTATTTTCGTCTGTCTGTCTGTCCTTTGGTCTGTTTTATTACGGCTAATTTTTGAAAGGGCTGGCCCGATTTAGACGGGACTTTCACTAGTAGATAGCTAATGTTATAAGGAGCAATTTAGGCTACTGTCATTATAAAATTCGACGCGACGAAGTCGCAGACATAGCGATAGATTCAATACGTGTCAACACTGCGCCGCTATCAACAGAATGTATCACGTTGGCGAATTCTGACAAGTTGAGTGGGCCGCTAAACCCGTGGACGGCGCTCGTGACACACGTCCTCTCGGATCTACGGGATTATCCTTGGGATTACGGCGACAGAGTACCGCAAGATGGACACTGAGCTTCCATCACTCGCTTGAATTTAATCGTCTCTGCCTGGACCCCGGCAGTGTCTAGATGTTGTGGTATATAAAACGTTCTTACGAAAAGTAAATTGATTTTTACTAGTAATAATTCATTTATAATCTTAAAAGTTAATTAAATCGTCTATATATTTTGTCCATGGTATAAGAATTGCGTATGTGATAAGAGGAATTCGTTAAGGTGTCACAATGTTCACTGACTTTAGTCGTTTAGTTGGTGCTTTCAAGAGTCAATACAAAGAACACTATTAGCGGGAGCATTTAAAAAGAAAGCTTGTTAAGTCGGAACAAACATTTAAAAACCTATTATTATATTATAAGTTCATTCCATATACTTATAGGTTTAAAGCAAAATTGGATCCAGTCAGCCTGTAATGGCTGAATATTATGCATTCGTTCCGTCCTTCAGGGGCCGCCCGAGCACTCCGTACTCGAGCTAACAAGCCCCGCTGCCGGTCGACAGTTTTTCCAACAAAGCTAACAATTCCATGTTAAACTCGGAGAATCATTAATTCAGTTTAGAACTTGAGTCATTACAGACGCTTATGTTCCTTGCGGACTACTTAACAGTCCCTACTCGTGTTTTGTCCTAAGCTGTTTCTCTTAGTGTAGAGTACATCGGCTCAAAGAGTGCGCACATTGAAAGTTACTTTTCTCTATACACGGAATTTCGCTTGATTCCTTTTGTAAAAACGAATCGTTGATATAAAGTTACTTGTAGTTTCATTATATTCAATTTAGATTTTTCCATTTTTTTCTTTTGATGTACATGCGTACACAGTACTTGGATTTGTATATTCAGTAGGCAGTAACGGGAGGTGATCACTTGTCTGTTCAAAATTAGACTGGTGTCGTTTTGGAAACAGCTCCAACTTCATGTTTTCAACTGGATTTACCACATTTTACTAGCAGTTTAGTTCATGCTCGCATGCATGTTTTTTGCATTTATTAGTTAAATTACATTTTGTATGTTAGTTTTTTTTTGTTTACGTTGCCTATGAAACTTTTCCTCTATCAACAAGAGTTGTCTGTGATAACATGCCACCATGCTCCGCGCTGCGCCTCACTGCGCCGAGCTCGTCGCGGGCACCTCGGGACTCGAACAGCGTGTGTTCAAATGTGTGTTCGTCGGCTGCCGCGGGGTCTATCGGCGGCGGAGTTACGGTGCGGAGTAATTATTTCACTGTTTGCCTTTCGCTTCATAGCGTCGAACACTGCAACACTGGAACGTTCTAGAGCCTTTGTTCTTATATTTGAATTTAGTTCTATAGTTTTCAAACTGCCAAACATAAATTTGTTCTGTGGTTTACTTGTATTACGTCCCAACGAATACTCTTTCTGAATTATTATTATATCTTACTCTAGTGGATTTTTAATATTTTTCGGAATTGTCATTTCTTTATTAATTCCAACATATACATTGTGGCTGTGCCAAGTTGTGCTGCATATATTTATTATTGGGCTTTTGAAGTTTATCATTTTAGATAAAATATTTGTCACATTTATAAAACATAATTCATAACAAATTTAATAAACGTTTAAAGAGTAATGTGACGTTTCGGAGAGTAAACGAATGAAAGTTGGTTGGCGATAACCAATAGAGTCTATAACAAAACACCTGCGTCTCTTAGAAATGTAGCAAGTTATGGGATTTTAAGATAACTCTGAACGTTGGCATTTCAGAAAAATGTTAATATGATATAAACGATTTAACCGATTTTTAGATTTGATATAAGTTGGATAGCGTGAATTATAGCAATATATTTAATTCAACATATTTTTTCTATGTAATAAACATAAATTTAGTTTTTTTTTATGTTTTGAAATGTTGTAAGAAAGGTAATAAGTAATTTAAATTTTTCTGTCTTTACTAATTTCGATTAATGGACTATGCCTAAAAGTTTTTGTATACCGTAAGAGATGGCGTGTGCCGCATCATAAATACATTTTGTAATCTAGTGGTACATGTCGTTGCTCAGCCGGCGAGGCGACAGCGGGGCTCGAGGAGCCCGCTGCGCCTCCGACCGGGTCGACCAGTATCTGTGCGCGACGACCCCCGGCTGCGGCTAATCGGCAGCGAATACCACCGGCCGAGACCGAACTGCTTCGCGTCTTTGTCTAGCATAGTTTACACTTCAATTCCCATCTCACCTTTGTCGCAGTACGATGAATCAACACGAAACGAGCCATTTATAAAAAGTTGTATCTATTGTAATGGTCCGGTGATCGTGTTCGTTGCAAAGGCGACTGCCAATCCACAGGTCCTGGGTTCTAATATCGGGTGAGGCACTGCTGGATTGTCTAGTATGGACTCGCAGCCTGCAATCGTCCCCGATGCTTGACAATAGGCTCACCAGCTATTCCATAGTGGTACGTAAACGCAACTGGTGAAACAACTCCTCTTTCAACCTTCTCAGAAACTCAGGTGTGATGTTACTTTGCTCTAAAGAACTTTGGTGCTTATCTTGTAACATTTGTTTCATTTCTACCGTAACTTCAGTTCCGCTATTTTCGTGCAGCCGGATCAAGATTGTATTATCTGTATCTTCAAGGCGCTTGGCTGGATGCTTGTGACAAAGTAATATTCATTCCGATTTATCTACAACTCTATTGTAGTAGAAAAAATAAAATAAATACTCTCTTTTATTTCTTGCCGCTTTGTGTCTCGTGTGGCGATTCGCTTTAGTAGGATTTTGTTAATAGTAGTTTGTGTATGCTACTTTCTTATTATGTTCACATTCCAGTTTTTAAATGTATTTCATTTCAGTAAGCTACTGCTGACTGCAAGAAAAAACACCCGTGTAAGGTAGAAATAACTATTTTCGATGCGACTATATTCCCACCTAGTTGTTAAGTTCCCTAATAGCCTCAATAAGGCTTGGCGATTATTCTGTTTGTCTCGCTAGTGGCCGCTGCTCTCTCAAGATACACTTGCACACAGTATGACGAATGGATCCCGTCACCTTTTTACATTCTATGTTATATACTTTTACTTTAATTAAAATTAATATGCTTGGATTTTGTAGTACGTTCCATTAAATTAAATTAATTCCTCTACGCCTCTTAAAACTTTCTAATACATTTCATGCTTATGTTTAATTCGTATTCCTAGGTTAAAACGGAAATAAGCCCCGCCTTGTGAGCATTACCTGTAGTACTCCCACAGTGACCGTGTGCCGATGATTACAGTGCTCCGAACGGAGTAACTACATTAGGCGCAAATTATTGTTGTCTTATGAACTGGATAACCGCATGCTGGGCCAGTTGCGTGTCGTTCGGCAACACTAACGGCGGTGCGTGGGTTCGGCAAAGAGCTCACTCGCTACGCCGGCCGTGCGCTCGGCGGGGCGGGCTCTTCTCTGGAGTTTACAATTTATAGCAAACTCGCATTACCTATTCCTCAGTCCGTACATTCTCGTCTCACGAAAGCGCTCCAGTTACTGAGGAGATATTTCTCGGAGAAACAACGGGCGAATGCCGAGGAATAGAATGGGAAATAACAAGTGCTACATCTGCACCGTTACCATTTACATTTACATTTGAATTTTGCAATTCGCTCTTGGATTGTTAATCTTCGTTTAAATTGATTTTGCTATTAATAATTATATTTTTTCGGTCAGAAATGAATAGGTAGAATATTCGTATCTGCAAGCAATTCAGACCACCAGGTTAGGGGTGCGATTTATTCAGATAATAACAATGACTGCTAATAAATGTTTGATAACAGATCTGCGGATTGAACTTTTAGCGGAAGCAGTTGGTAATATTATGTCGTATTTTTTCAGTTCCCGGAGGCGTTGCTACTCGTGCGGGCTAAGATCCTCATCCCTAGTAGACCGGCTGCCACAGCCTTCAAATCCAAACACATGTTGTTTTAATAACACACATGTCGTCAGGCCTGGTCCGTCACGGGGCAGGCAAAGGGCACCGCGTGCCAAATATCTGTATCGTCACAGGTCTATCCTATCTGCTCTATTGTTTCAATAACTATTGCCGCATGGTTGACGTACGCGTGACGGTGCTCCAGCACCCGCCCGGCTGTCGTTCGTAGCGCGCATCGCAAGGAGAATTATAACTTTTTGTATACACATGTGATAGGGTAGTTTTGTTTGTTTCCATGGCATTAAGACGAACGTTGTCTCTATTTCGAGAACGTTCGGAGCACTGTAATCATCAGCACACATCCAATTCTCACAATGCGGGGCTTACTTCCGGTTTAATCCGTGTTTATCGCGCAGATCCGCCAGTTTACACGGGACCTACGCCAATTATTTATCTAAGCGCTGCCCAGAAATCGACCCGCTTATTGGCTAGAACCGTACCCTCCGTCCGTACGATCGGCGGATCGAACGTACACATTGTGCGTGTAATTGGACTCTCTCTCTTTTGTTTATGTTATAATAGTAATAATGCCTCGTTGGCTATGCTGGTTGCGAGCGATCCTGGGTTGGAATCCCAGCTCGGGCACTGTCGGTTTCTTCTGGTTTTATAGTAGTCTGGATTGACACCAGGATATTGTTAAATATTAAAGTTATGGCTTAAAACCAATGATGTTAATAATGTATAATCTTCGTCCCTATCTTTTACGTAAATAACATTTACATATAAACATGCTTGCACATACATAAAAAATGAAATAGGGAGTTGTGTGTGCAAGTATGTTAAAGGCGGTGATCGCATTGCCTTACACCGGCCACAAATCCTGACTCCGAACTCCCACCACGAAGTAAAAGTCGAACTCACGAGTTTCCGTTCAGCAGTCGCGCTTACGGAACATCCAATGACAAAGAAGTCAGATTATTGTAATATATCATGTTATTTATGTTCTAGAGGCAGTGTCCACGGACGAATCTGGCGTCGTGTTACGAGGTTTTCGTGCTCACACAATTCATGGTCATGTTCCAGCTGCGCCCGTGAGCCGCGCTCTGTGCGCCGATAGTGATAGTTTATAGTTATATTACTGTTGTGTATGAATTGTGGCAGTGATAAAAACTTGAAATTAAGTGTAGACGCAATCTATGAACTACCTAGGCGAGACGAGCGGTCGATTAACTGTTACAATTATTTGATATTGGTGTAGGTTATTTTTTATCCCAAATATTGTATTGATAATTACGGTGGACAAGTCACCAGAGATCTCTTCACTGACGGACGACCGGCGCGCTGATATTCATAGATTGCGACTAATTGGTCCGCTGGCGGCGCCTGGCGCCTGGCGCGCCGCGGCGCGACGTCCCTCGATACGCGGTCGTCTGTTTCGCTGAACACCAAAATACAACACTTGTAATCACGCGTAGAGCGTAAAGCGAGACGGCAATACGCCGGTCCGAGAGCGCCGCAAATCCCTCCAAATTCCCTTTTCCACCTTCCTCTCTTTTTATCGCGCATGAAAGCGTGCAATCTGAATCAATTTCCTGTGACACACGTTGTCATCGTTTTTACCTAATATCCCCCTCCCACTCGCCGGGAGCTCTGGTAGGGTTGGCCGTAATTCCACTCTCCCGTGGAGAGTGGAATTACGACCCAGTACAGACAATATGTTTTGTTTACAATTTGAAATCGGGACTCGTGCTCTGTGTATGGCAATAGACAACCCCCTATTCCAGGGACTTTTAAGGAACTGGTAATCATCATCATCATCATCTAGCAACTAACATTGGATTACAAGTTAAGATATTCCTTCACTTTAGCAACCATACTTTATATCCATTTTGGGCGAAACTTATTGAGTCACAGAAGCAGTTGCAAAAAGATAAGTTCATATTTTAACCTAACCTTACATGGTTAGATTAAGTCAGTGGACGACAACATCTTGGCAAAGACATACACATGTGTAGCAGTCGAGTTAATGAGGCTAGTGTAAGGACGATAATGATTGTTTACATCCGCTGATACTTACATGACGAAAGCTGAGCATCACTTTAATGTTATCATCTCGTACCGTACTTCACCCACACCCACACCTGCTCGCGACGGAGCGGCCCGGCGGCCGGTGCTCGGCGGCGCCGGGGTGGACGCAGCCTTGCCATTAGCACGACATAGTGAAGCGTCCATCGTGACAGGCCGCCGACCTGGCTGCCTTTACTGGCTTTAAGCAAAGGGAAAGTAATAAAACTGTGGTGTACAACGGTAATCCTCGATGGTCTGATGGTTTGAGCGGAAATAATGTGATTAAATTAGAAATTAACTTTAATCCTGAAAAGGATTATGAGTTGCCGCTTCGTGCTCACTGGGAGATGGCTGTTCTGATTATAAGGATTGCGGTGCCCTTTTCCGGTCTATTTTAATATTCATATGTGTATCTTACAATGTATTATGTGTCTCGGAGTGTTGAAAAATGAGTGTCTTAAAGTTTCTACAACACTTTCTCTTTTAAAAAGCATTGTGTCCCTTATCCACTCCCTTGGTTGTTACACTGAATGTAAAGACTTCCAAAATTTTAAAGACCATGTAAGTATTATTATAGCCTATATGATTGCGATTAATAGATAAGGAATATACTCATTCCTTGCTTTCTTAGATGAATACACAAATGTCAGGACATGTGCGAGTGAATGTGAGTACCTAGTTTTCAATTATAATATATTTATTATACGCGACACACGCAAATCGTAAATGAACATGGAATTACACTAAGACGGGTACAATTCGAAATTCAATCTAAGGCCAGATTGAGAAACGTGTTCGGTAATGGCGCGCAACGTGGGACCAATTACTGCGACTAATTACCCAGCAGCCGGGACGCGGCGTGCGGGTGGCGCGTCTCGCCGAACGTTCGTATCTACCTGTACCTCCCGCCAAGCGAACGCTCGGGCGGCGCGCATTGCTCAAACCTCATGTCCTGAGTTTAGCGGCGTACTGTACTCGTGGTGTGTACAGGCGCAAATAATTTCGATTTATACGGCCTGATATGAAAACGTGTCATTTATGTTGCTGTAATAACTTGTTAAGATGCCGTCAGAACTTTTGTTTTGATAATGAAAGTCATAATATACATATATATTCTATCCTTCGACCTGGAATCACATGTACTTCAAAATATATTGAAAGTTTTTTGTTTAAATAATGTAAACAATGTACAATGTACAATCATGTAATTCCAGCTCGTCAATAAATTAGCTCATATTTTAAAATTACACTATATATGTTTATTATAAAAGATGCATAAGCACACCTATGGAGTTTCTTTCGCCGCTTCTTTTCCATAGCGATAGCATTTTCCGAAGCTGTGGTAGTTTCATTTTGACGTACAAAAAGTGTTCTTAGGAACCAATTTTGAATAAATGGAATTTGATTTTTGATTTTGATTTTCACAACTGTGATAAGTTTTATTGATAAAATTATAATATTGCTTGCGTTGGAATAACGCATAGAAGTTTGGAGTGCACAAAGAACAAATGTAACGATTCATAACGATACGTCACCGTTACCTACCACCACGACCACTACCACCACCAAATGCAAACTGTATTTGCGTTCTTTCATTAGAAGCACGCGACTGTATACCGTAAAATGTAAAAAGCGTGCCCCGTCCATCAGAAAGTCTTCACAGGTCCACTGCTGGGCCACCCTGCCCGGTGCTCCGACCCGTTGCACATTTTGAATACTTCAATTTACTTTCTGCAATGTACTTCGTGCTCTGCTGGAGCTGTGTAGTGGCCAGCTCGTCGGTCCTGCGGTGGCGTACACCAGCCGATACGTCATTAACAACTTCGCAATGTCTGGTAGCGAGTTCCAATGTAGTGAATACACTACACAAGCAGCAACAAGTAGGCTGCCACCGCATGCGCCCGCTACGACTCGCGGCGAGAGTCAATGCGACGTCGGCAGTGGAGCTAATGTCGTCCGCCGGGCCGCCGGGCCGACGGGGCGGCGCGTTCCACTTTTATGCCGTTATTATTATTTCTGCGTCGCAGAAGCTAATGAGGTAGATGTGTATTAATGTTTTATTTTATTGAATCAAATTGCTTATATGTGCTTCGCGGTGTAGCTATGACACATTCACTTTTGCTCCACTAGATCAGCGAGCCACGATTTGATTCCGACAGCAGGAATATGCGATGCCTTCTTAATCTATGTACAAGGATTAATGATTGTCATTTATACTTAAAGGATACGTATACTTTCGATTTAAGTAACTTTACACAAGCTATTTTCTTCACTGAAACAATGTGTGTAGCTATATACATGTAGGTTATCCATACAAACAACTATTAATTATAAAACGAGATCTTATTGCATACTCTCACCTGTAATCATGCGAGATATTTTTTATCAAACCTTCTGTATCTCATTACAAATGTGAAAAAAATGAGTTCCCCAGTCGCTTTGATAGCATTACATCCGCTCGGCGGCGTCGAAACTACGACGTAAGCCACGCGCACGACCGCGCGCGCGCGACGCCGGGCGGATGCGCGAGTTGAACGGAAAAACAAAACAACCAACATCATGTGCGTTTTGGTTAGAGCTCGCCAATGTTAGACTATTAGATGTTCTTCCTTAAGGTCATTTTTTTATTGTAACATTCTTGACTATGCTTAAATATACATTTGAGTTCCACGCTAATCACTGCGATTAGCGATTATGTTTACTTAACCAGCAGTTCCATCTGTTTGTTTGTTATAATACTTATTTATATATTATAATAATTCTTATTTAAAATCAATAATCAGTGTTATGTAAAATTATTCTGTATGATAAGAATGTATTTATAAATGTGTATTATAATATGATGATCCGCTGCGTACTCACATTGTGATGTCGGCTCTGTATAGTTCGAGATCAGACGCTACCAGTAAGGTGTTCCAAGATTATTGATTATCTACTCTTTTTATGTTGCCAATGATTTTCAATATTTCAAGGAGACTCTCAATATTTATTGCAGAAATAAGATGTTGTCGAATAATTTATACGTCAGATTAAGGATGATAATATGATAAGAACCTAAGTTTATTACGTTTTAATAGATCGTTTCAGAGTCGTGTCTCAAAATCTATGTCAATACCCGAAACTTCAACACCGTCGCCTCAATGGCGAAGCGGCGACGAGCCAGCCTAGTCGGCGCAGCGGCGGAGCGCGGCCGCGCGCCCGTCGCTCGCTTGGCTGACAAATTGAATTCTTCAACTTGTATCACTGTAGGAAACAATTATCAACTTCAGACACGCCTTTAACGAGCTCAACTTTTTCTTCGCTAATCACTCGCTGATCTTCGTCTTCTTTAATTGCCCTCTCGGTCCGAAGCTTTAACGTTTAGCATTCGTAAGTTATGTCAGCAATTACCGTCTTATATTCACTTGAGTTTTTTTGACTCGTGTACATGTTTTATGTTTGTTATACATCGTGCGAAGTGATGTTTACTGCATCTTGTGACTTTTTTCCCTCACACGTGAATCTTGAAAAAAAAATTATTTAGGTCTGTAATAAGATTATTTATGTGGAATATATCGTATGATTTGTCTCTTTAAATATAGTCACGTCAACTAAGTTAGGTCATGAAATTGTTCAGCTTATAAACAACTTGCCTTCAAAGTTCTTATTACGGCTTAGTCGTAATTTGTATGGTCCAAGAGGTTACTTAGTTAAATAACTTGCATATTTACTGACCGGAATGCTGTTCGCATTCGTGTTTTCTTAACTGGAAATATTTGTAGCACCTCCTTTGGTGTTTCTTCTAGTCTCGTTACCCTTAAGTGGGCCGAGTTCGTGGAGCACCCGTCTCATTAGTGCGAAGTTTTTAATCAAGCTAAAAATATTAACATAAACTTATCGCACTGAAAGAGGACCGGGACTCCGATTTCTCCGGGCTCCGCGTCCCGCGCGGCGCGCGGCTCGTCTGACCGACGGCCGCCTATCGGCGTCCTGTTGCGGCTACTGCTCCCGGCGCTACAGTAGATTCATTCGCCGAGTAAAGTTCGGCTCATTTCGCCGACTGTTTCTCTTTACTTTACCCTTGCTACTTACATTAGGTGTTTGTGCCGCCAGCCGTGAGTCGGATTGTGTTTGTTGCCCGCCGTTACAATTACACCGTTGACCTTATTTTTAGAACTTTCAGCAGTACGAATGATTGAGTATGACATTTGTTTTTAGATTACGTTCACGTTTCTTTGTAGCTATCACTTAATCGTTACAATGCAACTTAATCCGCGCGCCCTCATGTGTAAAAGAAAAAACAAATATTATTATTCAAGTACAAAATTGAACACTATGTATCACTTAAACCATGTTTTTTAAATCATGTCAATGTACAGTATACGCTTATTTTTGCATAAACTGATTTATTGCATTTTACGTACTCACTGAGCTCGACGCGCGGCCGGCACGTCATGCCCTTTATCTTCAACCTTTGAAACTCTGCCGTTTGAATTTAAACTTCGTAACAAACTGCACTATCATATTTTAAAACTAGATCAGTATAACCAAGTTCCCGTTCATTTCTATCTCGACAGTTCACTGAATCGCGATTCACTGAATTCAAAAGATTCATATCGCTCCTTTTGAAATATATCGGAACTATAATTTTAGCGACTGCTACTTGCTTAATATT
>DWEI01000313.1:0-23627 GCA_018245875.1 Mysoria ambigua | reverse complement strand
GTATCGTTACGTTACTCGTTACTTCTGATTGATACCTTATAACATGCGTTGTTACGTTCGAGCAACGTATCCATTCTCATTGCGTACGCGTATATAACAGGTAAAGTGTAGTATTATAGGTTAACTGTTGACAGAATCTACTAAATTTACAATGAACTTACTATTTTGAAAATAGTTAATTACCGTAATACGAATTTACCGTGAATTATGCTATATCATAATAACGTCGTTATCCATTTAATCGTAATAATTCATCGATTATAAAGAAAAGGCAACAAATTGGTGTCGAAAATTATATATTGTCAATAAAATTTGAACAGCATTTTTACGATAAATCAACATTAAATATTTTGTTCTTCAAGTGAAATTAAACATAATAAAAAAATATAAATATAAGGGACTCGGCGTGAAGATATGTATGTATGTATGTAAATATATTTCAAACTACGCTCGAACAATAAAGAAAATCTTTTTGGTTTAAATAAAATTGAACCTAGAGTGAGTATGGCAATTTTTATAGGCAAGCGCTAACATTTAAGTGTTATTATTGTAATACTATTGTTTTAGTTATAGTTATAGTAAATAAACGTGTTGCATTTAAATTCAATTAATTAGCGGGCCCGTGCGAAACGTTCAAAATCCGCATCAACGGTACTTGCGTGAATTAAAATAGAGTACGTACCCATAGTACAAAAAATGCGAGTAATGAAATATATTTGTGTGTAACATTTTGTTACTCGGTACGACAACGCGCACCCGTTACTCGGTAACGAATACATACGGTTTGCTACCGCTTTAAATAAGACCTGTCCTTCAATCTGACAAATACAATGACATAATGACGTTAGTCATCCGATACGATGCATATCGCTTGGGCGAGTATTTATCAAAATATTTTAACAAATTATCGTGTTATCTGCCCTTACCAACAAAGTTGGCAAATCTATAGCATAGGCAGTCTAATTGATCAATTTCATGAATTGCACAATGATCTTAGTACAAACGCACAAGGTATTTCAAGGCGAAATCCTTAATTGATACATTTATGTCCAAGTTATAGTTGTTTATTGGTGTTGTGATGTTGTTGTGTGGCTAAAATGGACAGTGAGGAAAATAAAAAGACTGAGGAAGGGAACGGCGCTAAGAAAGACTTGCCTAATTTACAAAAGATATGTTTAGTGTGTGGAGACAAAGCTTTGGGTTATAATTTTAATGCAATTTCTTGCGAGAGTTGTAAGGCGTTTTTCAGACGGAACGCGCTTACTAGTAAAGAATTTAAGTGTCCTTTTGCCAATAACTGTGAAATTACTGTTGTTACAAGGAGATTTTGTCAAAAATGTCGTTTGGAGAAATGTTTGGCTATTGGTATGGTGAAGGAATTCATAATGTCAGAAGAAGACAAAGCAGAAAAGAGACGGAAGATTGAGGAAAACCGAGCGAAAAAGCGACAACTGCAAGATCCTGAAGACACAGTATCAAGTTCCAAAAACTTTAAACTTGATGAAGATTCCACATCAGTTAATTACCTACCGATGCAAGATTCAAGTATGTTACAGTATGACGTTTTAAACAGCACAACTTGTAGTCCAAACAGTACAGTGCAATCTCCGTTGAGTCAAGATGTGGAACCAATACCTTCTCCTATGTATAACCAATACCCTCAAGTTCAAAATAACCAGGCACCATACATAAAGGTATATCCAATAGATGAGAAGACCGTTATCAACCCTGCAATTTATGAACAAAGAATGGTCGAACAATATATGTGTGACAGCATTGATGCTATGTATTCTGAGCAGAACAAACAGAACAGTATAAGGTATTCAGTTTCTTTATACTTAGTTATTTCATCATTATCAGATGTCTTAGTCCACTGCTGGGCATGGGACACACTGGGAATATGGGTTAAGAAACTCGGAACAGCTTCACATACTGTTTTCACTGCTGCCAATCGAGGGCCTGGGCATTTAGTTGTTATTGTTTATGGCTCATCTTAATTATGTGTTGACATACATTTGTTGATGCTCAAATCTCCTGTATAAAGTGTGGGTGACACAGTGCCTTTGCTACTCATGTTTCTATATCAGATGATAAAATCTTAGTGCTCATATTTACGTGGTAGGTGTTACAGTGGATATGCACAGAAGTAGACACCATAATGAACATTGACATATTATACCTCTGTTGGACACGGAGCTCCTATTAGTATAAGGAAGGTTAAAGTCTTATTCTGCTGCACTAGCCCATCACAGAATGATAGACTTCACACACCTTAGACTTGTGATAACGCTCAAACTTAATCCTCACTGTCAATTCAATTTCAATAGCATGTTATAACCACTTGACACTACATTCCTGTTGGATTTGTTTAATATATCTGTATTAAAATTTAAACATATTTTCATATCGAAACTGAGGTAATAACAATAGATAATTACAAATATTGCTAAAATGTTTTGTATTAAATTTTACCTACATTTTTCATTTTAAACATTGAGGTAAAAAAATCAATAATTACAATCATTGTTCAAAATAATGATTGTCAATATTGAAGTTGATATGAACATGTTTTACAATTGCATTAAACCATCTATCATGACATCAAGGTGATAAATTTCAAAAACAGTTATATTAACTTTTAAAAACATTTGCTGTTTTATAACAAATAAGAAATGAAATAATAATTATAAATAAGTGTATGATATGACTTGACTGCCTTGTTGGTTGTGTTGGTTGCAGATGCAACTGCCGATCAAGAGGTCCCGGGTTACAAAATTTTCTAATTTAGATTTTCTAGTTGTGGTTTGGAGTCTGGATATGTGCCCTATGCATGGCAATAGGCTGACCACGTATTCCATAGTGGGATGTAAACGTAACTGGTGAATCGTGGGAATGTTCTGCATTCCTCTGCCTACCCCTTTGGGGATTACAAGCGTAATCCTAATCATAAAACCTAATCATGTAAACAAATCATGCTTGCAGACAAATCCTGACTAATGGTGACTCCCTGGTATACAGAAGAGATGCCAAGCCGCAGCATATATGTGAGGAGCTCCCCTCTACAAGTTCTAATCCTGATGTTAATAAAGCAAGGGACATACTGCAAGATGTTGAAAGGTAATCTTCAGGCTATGTTCAAGTGTAAGGTGTTTTATTGACAAAACACAAGAGTACATTTATACAGTAACCAGACAAGAACAAAATATACAATATTTAGTTGACTTAAGCTACAATTGTTATCTAAATGATCAGACAGTTTCATAAGAATTATATTACATGTTGGTACACCATACAACTTTTCTATTCCCATTTAGCTTCTATTATTCTAAAACGCTGACTGTTTGTATAAAAGTTATCTAACAAAAGAAGTTGAAGTTATCTTCTGTGAGTTATCATTTACCCTAATTCTGTAAGATAAATATGTCATCCATATCACAAGTGTCATAGTATAGCACTATAAGTGTAAGTAACTGTATAAAAAATTACAGGATAGAACCAAACTCAATGGAGTCAATATTGTGTGAAGCTATCAAACTGGAATTCGAAGCGTACACTTCCGTTAGCAGCTGCAGCGGCTCTTCGAGAGAACTAAACGAGGTATGCACAGTTAAACGAAAAATTAGTATTTCATCGCTTCTTACTTTGAGGAAAATCTTCAAAAAGTTTCATACTAGCCATAATAATTTGTTAGACATATTTTAGTCTCCCACTATGATAGTCACTAGCTTAAATCCTTGTAAACAGTTCTAACTTTACAAAATAATTATTATCAAGACTAAATATAATTTTCCATAAAATGGATAATATCTTAAATGGATATATCTTGAGGAACATACATGTTAATCTCAACGTTTTCTGTGGTATTTAAAGTTCAGACCGCTGCAACTTCTAACTAAGAATTGGGTGCTACAAATCACACAAAAAGAGAAAATTTGAGTCAGCACTGAAAGGCAACCCAAAATAATCTTCAATGTGATCAATGTGTAAAATGACATATATTTAAACAGTTGTGAATGCATTGAACTGTTACTACACGAATGATGGAGAGCTGCCATGTCAAATGCAACTGTCTCGTGTCAGATGAGCAGTGACTGATCGATAACTGTCATTTCCTCTTTGAGGAAGACCATTTACAAAACCTTAAAAACAGACCTTTTTTATTGTGCTAACCGTATCGAGTAAGTGCTATGTATGATTAGACAGAATCATACTGCATCACAACACTCATATCTGTTCCATTGATTGATGATGAATCAACTTTGACAGCATGTTTAGTTTGTATGCTTCTAATACTAACACAAACTTTCTGTCCTGTAACTATTATCAATACTCACCAAATGGTGGCTGTTGGCGACAATATATTCCGCAAGTATAATGAACATTTTGTGGTCACCATTACTAATCAAACGATGACGTACATCAATGAATTTGTACCTACCTACTTATGTCATAGCGCTGACTCGTGATCATCCCGTACAATACTAAGGCGTATGATTCCTAAATTAAAAGTTTGGTTTTTTTTTGGTGGGACTTAACGGTAAAATACATGCTTTTGCGAGACTTATTAGTTCACGATAAACCAACATAGAGTCTGTAATTCGTAATTTCTGTAATTTTCCAACGCCTGTAATTTTCCTTATCGTTGAAATTGAATTTGTAAATAAAAATATTGAACGCATAACAGGAAATGTTTGCTAATAAAATCAGCCTTTTAAAAATGTGTAATATGTATATCAAATCAAATTGAAATGATGAGTTGGTCTAAGAGAATTTGTATTACTCAGAAATGATAAAACTATGATTCAAGTTCTATAAGTTATTGTTCGTTCTAGAAATTATATTAACCTATAGTTAAATTGAATTGAAATAGGACAATGAAAATTAAAAATGTAATTCGTTGGGTGTAGTACTCTGTAAGGATGAGTTATAAATTAGTAAACTCATGAGAAGTAAATATGAACGATTAAAATCATTAACGATATGACGGCACGTTAATTACGAACTACCGAAATCATTAACGGTATGACAAGTCGTCAGGGTTAAGTACTCGATATGGTTAGCGCTATGACAGCTCGTCAATTACGAACTACCGAAATCATTAACGGTATGACAGCTCGTCAGAGTTCGATATAATGAGATGACAGGGCATTAGAGTCGAAACGATTAAATCATTCACTCGTCGCCGACATGTCAATTAACACTTCGCATAAATAGTCTAAATTATTGTTTTTTATAGGTGGAACGTGCAAAATTAAACGAGCTTATAGTAGCGAATAAGGCTCTCAACGCGCCAATAGACGACGACATGTCGCAACTCATTGGCGACTCTGCGAGCACGCTAAAGGTAATAGCAGTACCTACCATGAATTGTTTTATTAACACCTAATTTTTTATTTCATTCACTTTTTGAATTTCTTCTACCCACATGATGTCCTAAAGGCATCGGTTAGTACAATTTTTATTACTCAATACGTGATTTAATAAATTAACTTGTAGAACTTAATGGCAGCTAAATGTGTTGCTTTGTCCAGGACAGCGATGGCAAGCACGATCCCCGGCTAATAACGATAGTGAACCTTACGGCTGTAGCAATAAGGCGATTTATCAAGATGGCCAAAAAGATTAACGCTTTCAAGAACATGTGTGAGGAGGACCAGGTATATAAGACTTTCCATATTTGATAATAGATGGCGTTTACTTTGATTATTTGATTCCGTTTTCGTATTAGTAACTTTTTAAACTGATCGATTTATAAATTATTTCTTTATTTAATGCTGAATATTTTCATTTAATACGGTACTATATAATTAATTATAACGTTTTTTATTTTATATGAGTAAGGATTTAAGGATTACAGCCAAAAAACCCTCAGGGGACGCTTATGTCCAACAGTGGACTAAGATAGGCCATTAGTTGGTATTTATGTAATTATTATTATTAAACAGATGGAATATTTCAGGTGGCCCTGTTGAAAGGTGGGTGCATAGAAATGATGATCCTGCGGAGTACCATGACGTACGACGGACAGAGGAATCAGTGGAAGGTAATAAATGGTTTTCGGGGGGCTTTTTTAAACTATAGGAATAATACTGTCTTTGATTAATAATTAATAAACGTAACATCACGCCTATAATCCCCGCCGACGAAAACTGAGGAATGTAGTAGGTATAGTCCCACGATTCACTAGTTACTTCTATGTCTCACTATGGAATAGGAAGTGAGCTCATTGCCGTACACTACAAAGTCCATACTCGAAGCTGATGCTAAAATTACAAGATAAAAAAACCAATAACACCCGATTTGACATTCGAACTCGGGACCTATAGATCGGCAATCGCACTTCCTACCACTACGCCAACGAAACGAGCGCATTTTTTTACCATATCCTGTTTCACCGCAAGCTTGTTTTTTTCCCCAAGATAACTTTGTACATATCTAAAGTAAACTGACACATAGGTACCGTGTTGCAGCTGCCGCACTCGCAAGAGCAGTACGGCTGCATCCAGACGGACGTGCTGAAGCTGGCCAAGGGCAACATCTACCGCACGCACGAGTCGTTCATCCGCTCGTTCGAGCAGCGCTGGCGCTCGGACGAGCACGTCATCCTCGTGATGTCCGCCATCCTGCTGTTCGCGCCCGACCGCGCCAAGGTCGTGCACCGCGACGTCATCAAGCTGGAGCAAGTGAGCGCTGCCGTTGCATCCAGTCGTATTGAACGTTCCGAGTTTTGTTACATTTCCTCTCTTGTGGCAAAGATGCGTTCAAATAGTTATCTGATATTATATGACGTATGAGGAAATTATTTATCAATTCCTATCTAATTGTAAACATTACTACATATTTATATATTAGTATATACCTGTATTAATGTATATCTGTAGTTATTACATTAATGGTGTGAATAATAAAGCCTAAAGGTCGTGAACGAAGGCATATTGGTATTTCATTTTTTTCCGACGCTTTTATAATCCTTCCATTTGTTCCAGAACTCGTACTATTACCTACTGAGACGGTACCTGGAAAGCGTTTACCCGGGATGCGAGGCCAAGTCGACGTTTCTGAAACTGATCCAAAAGATTCTGGAGCTGAAGAAGTTCGCCGAGGAGGTGACGGGCGTGTACCTGGACGTGAACCCCATAGAGCCGCTGCTGATGGAGATATTCGACCTGAAGCACCACGCCGCCTGATTCCACCGGTGACTAGTGCAATGTTAGTCGGACGACGAACATGCTCGCCGAACGAGAACACGGACTAGTCAATTCAACCATGCAACGCTACATCGGGACATTTTAGATAATATGTAAAAAAAACTATTAGAAATCGACTATTACACTAATAATATATATTGATTGATACCAGACGGATACCCCTTCCCCCCTAACATACTGAGATCTCCATCTCCACTCGCCTCGCGCTCCGCCCCGTCCGTCATTAGCCCCCGCCAACCCCTATGCCGTCTGCGGGTCGCGCCCTCTCGCGGTGAATGTTTTCCGTGTTTGATTCGCCAACAGTTCATTATGATATGTTGTACATACATAGACATATTGCAGGGTACATGTATCTATATGAGGTGGTCGCTCACGATTAGCGTAGAGATGTAATGTGTTGTATTAAAATTAAAAACTAGTGAAGGAAATCTTACGAATGGACATATTTCTCCTTCATCAAGATCCATTGAAACTAGTCGAAAAGTCCAAAGAGAAGTGTACGTTATGATGCCAATTTATAGAGATTATTGCGTATAGACATTATTACAAATTGCGTACATAAATCACCTGTGCAATTAAGTTTTCAGATCTATAATAAAATACCTATTCGATATCTAATGTTTAAACATGAAACCTACATGTTCCACATAAGTCCTGAACGAGTCCATTTAGTTTATTCTAGATTTTTCAATGATATTTTTTAATACCTCATTTTTATTACATAGATTACGTGTATTGCAAAATTTTCGTAAATGACTAGTAAATATTCTAGGCTCGCAACAAGATAATATTTCTACGCATATCGTGAGTAAGTTAAACTGTGAAAGTTACACTATGAAACTAGTTCAAAATTTATTCGTGTATTTATTATTATAAAGAAGCCTAGCGTGCGAATGATTAATGAAACAATGTGTGTGAATGCTTTTAAAAATATTATTTATAATATAAAATTATAATTAAAATTGTTATATCTTAAAAACATTTAATATTTATTTTTTCGTTAAAATATTATTCTATTAAATGTTGAGCGGTAAAATATTATTCGATTTGAGTTCTCAATTTAAATTCTAATTGGCAACAAACATCATCGAATGAAAAAAATGTTACGCGCTTGGTAATTATTTTCAACAAGGTGACGTCACGAAGCGATGCAAATATTCGAACTGTTCGTTCCATTCGAAAATTAAACGACGTAGACGCCTGGTCAGTAGCAATGGAGCTATCTGACACTCCGTACTCTGTGTCCCGCTAGCGGCCTCGCGTGATGCGCGCCAACAATTTTTACAGTCCATGACTTATGTTCTTACATTTTCTGTTAGATTTTGAGTTATAGCATGTCATATGACTACATATCATGGTCCACTAAGCTTCCGTTTCCGTTAAATAATGATTGTTAACTTATTTAATACATCGTCATACAGACGTCACAAGAAACGAAATTATTTACAGATGTTTTATTTACTGACGATCAAGGGGACGGAATTCTTGTATACAGTGAATTAAATTTTTTTTTTCAATCCTGTACCTCTTTTTCATTAGACTATAATTATTATTAGTTATTGTTAATTTTATTGCATTTAAATAAGGATATGTTTAATATTGTTATATGATGTATTCTTTAATTTCATTCATTTTAAACTATATAAAAATCCGTATACATTGTATATAATACTTATGTATTTCTTGAAATGAACCATTTCAATATTCAAAATACATTACTCAAGAATGCCAAAACGTAATTTCTTTCCTTCCAATTTCTGACGAACGATCGTCAACAAATATTAAACTTCTATTGTAAATACATTAAACATATTGTGTCGGTGTTGTATAAAATTACAACTAAATTGTAAGATAGATTAGAAATGGGTTAGTTAAAAATTTATATATTAAATATGAATTTATTTATTTTTGTAAGTAAATTTATATTTTTAAATATGAAATGCGTGAGTCATAATTGTTGTGAAAGTAATTTAATATATCTGATGTAATAAAAAATAGTTTTATTTTAATGAGTATTTACAGACATTTTCTCGTGTAAAGAACTGTGAATAGGTATTACAGTGTTACTGAGTACTGCTCGCTTTTACCTTTTTGGGTAGGCAGAGGCAAGTAATGAACTTTTGTTATTACATTAGAATATATTAAATCTTAGTGTAATACACATAGAGACTGTGGCATTTTTATATATATAGTTTTAGTGTAAATTCTATAATTTATAATACAAGATATCGTTTATTATTAAAAAAAAAACTATTTTTATAGGTATAAATTGTTATTGGGTATTTGATTAGGTGCAATAAAATGTGTTTTAAAATAAATATAAGATAGTCATTTGTTTTATCTATTTTATTTTGTGCATTCTCTAGCTACTGGCTAGCATCACCCTTCCCTTTAAAGGCCTCTCAAGTCTGGTCTGAAGGCGACGGGGCCGGTAACCGGGCGGTCCAGCAAAATATATTTCTGATAGTAACATGTGCTTATGATTATGGTGGATATTCGAAGCTATAACTATATGAAGACATTTGCGAATAAATTGTTCATGAATGTGAAAGTGGGAAACTTAGTGATAAACGCTGTGCGAAAGGGGCGCACACAGTTTTTGGGGGAGGAATTCTTATGTAAAATCTCATCACTGTCAAACAAAAAGTACTAGTTATGTATTAAAACAATTTATATCCGGGTTGATAAAGGGGAGCAATCGAAGTTTAGTTGACCGTGTAAAATCGTCTCTTAAAACTAATATATGCAATGACTGCTTCATTGGTCATGTTAGTCCCTATTGGGCATAATTGGATTTTTCCAACAGATATTTTAATAGTGGCTCGGAGTCCGTATGTGCTATGTCTTCGGGGATCACAGGAGTGATTTTATTGTACTTTAATGACTTTATACCAAATGAAGATGTGAAGTTTCTAAATTGATAAATAAATAAACGGTTTTTTTTAACATTAGAGCAAAATTTAAAAATAAGAAACGAGCATATGCATTTATTTTACATGCAAAAAACTTCTTACAGTGAACAAACCACACGAACTTATTGTTCGAATTAACACAAACATATTTAAGCACATGAATCCTCGACAAACAAAACACCTAAATATAAAGAAAACATAACCGCATAACAATAAATAAATAAAAATTAGCATGAACAACAAAAATAAATAATTTCCATCCACGACGTTTAATATACCTAATAGACAAAAATGAGACATTAAAATATTGCCATAAACAATTTGCCCCTTCACTAGTTCCAATATTTCGAACGAGACTGGCGGACTCAACTTGGTGATGAGTTTCATATTACATTTCAGCTCTGCCCTTAAAATAGTACATCTGAGCTTTCCTAATGGACTAATAAAATTGATAATAATGTTGACGACCACGCTCTTTCTTCTATCCAGGCAATAATGTTGCCAGTAACAATTTTCACTACTCGCAGAGGACCCTCGAACTAGGATGTTAGCTCTGTATTAACCTGTGTCCCTTGGCGTGATCGTTGTTGACGTCTAAATCGCTGTATAGTTCTTATCACAGCATCGGTTTTATTAGGATCGCGTTGACTTTCATAAGTTATTTTTCCACCATTTATCGATGAGTCAAGCATTGCACCGACGCGAATGTACAGCTAAGAGAAAGTGCATACACAGAACTCTTTACAGATGTTCATTTTCAATACCCAAAGTTAATTTCATTTCTAAAGAATAATTCTCATCAACAAAGCATTTGTTATCATTCTTATCATTCCCTTCTTTCGGTTTTTCGTTAACTAACGAATCGACATCGTCAACACAATCTTCGAATATTTCATCGCCTCCAGAGTTATTTATTTCGACGATGTTAGCATGGTATGAAACATTTTCATCTTTAGTTTCTCTGTTTCCTACAACAATGCAGTCGCTTGCGGCAAGCTTGTCGTTTTCACTGCCAGTCAACTCGTTCCCGATACCGGAATCGTTTACCAATTCGGCCGGCGACACTTTGTCCTCGGTGAGAGTGTCGTCGAAGGAATCGTCGACGCTCAGTACGAGAGTGCGGTCGTCGTCGTCTCCACCGGACGCCGTGGGACTGGCCACTTCGAAGCTCTCCTTCCTCTCTTCCAAGTGCGCCTCCAGCGCTCCCGACACCTCGTGCAGCTGGAACAAGCATTCATATCACACCATCTAACTCTGCTGGCCGAATGTGTAATTATCTAAATTAAAATTAGACGTTTTCTCTGAAACCTGAGAACATTTGAAATTATAGAGAGCTTATCAACTACGCATTTTGTAATAGTAGAAGTAGCAAATAATAAAGGCTTCCAAGTGTTGCTGAAAGCAATCATTATCGGCAATCACTTGTTTCTCTTGCAACTGGCACAAACCTGGAGCATACTTCACTGCGCTGCTTTAGTGCAGAATACGAGTTAATAGCCGTTTATTAAAAAATATCATGTAACATTTACAAGTTGTCTTTAACGCATGCAACGTCTCTTACCCCACCATAATATGAATCAGCCGCTTAGCGTACTCAAATAGGTACGCAATATTTATTATAGGAGCTAACCACATTATTGTACACACCACGTTATTGAATACATCTAACATTACTAACCGTGCAGATCGCTACTAATCCATAATCACATCAAAGCTACCATGCATTAAATTTAAAGCCTAGAAAATTTCCGCTCGCCTCAAATTCACCAGGCAGCTCGGCGGCGACGCGCTCTATGATCTCGTTGGCGCGGTTGTCGACGCGGCCCGCGAGCGCGCTCAGGCCGCCCGCGCGCCGCAGCAGCGCGCGCCGCTCGCGCTGCAGGCTGCGCTCCAGGATCTCCGTGGCCACAGCTTCGTCGATGCGCTCGTTCTCCCGCATATCGCTATAGTTCACGCCTGGAATATGAACACATCAAAACTCCTAAAATTATGTACATAGGCATTTTTAGCTGATTAAGTACCTACACGATTTGCCGACTCTTTGAGTCTACCTACTTAACACTCCTCGTGATGTACCATCCTATTTCAACATGCTACTGTTCAAGGAACACCCCCAGCCTCTGTATCCCAAGACTTGCGAATTTACTTTGTTTGCTTGCTTTACTTGAATTTACTACTTTAAATAGGCAAATTTGATCATTTTTTAAATCTTTTGTTCAGTAGACAGCACAGATTGCATAACATCTTAGTTTGTTTCTATAATGCTAACCTTGAGAAGGGAATCTATCATCCTCAAAAGAGTTCATAGTATCAATGATACATTTTTTGGCTTCCTCTCGATCTAAGTGCATCATTGTATCGTACGCTGGTTTTATGCTTTTAGAACAACCACTGGCCGCAGTTTCATCTGTAACAAAAACATTATTGCCTATTTATTCCTACAGCGTTAAATAATTTCATGGAACCTCTGTAAACAAACTTTCCTTTGTAAAGAGTATTATTATTGTAACAAAAGTTTGTAGTAAAAGTTATTGGTAAATTCCGCATTATAAAAGTAGATGGATATTAAGAACAATTTTCAAAAGTTTCACTGTACATCCTAATTCTCTTTACCGACTCACTCGCATTTTATTAGCATTACCCAAAGCTTGATTTCATCATTTTCTCTATTACTATTACATCGTCAAGTCCTAGTCCTATATCGTATGAGTTTCACCTTTACTTTAGTAGTATTAGCACTAGGATCATTAGCCATCTTACCCTTTTCATTCCTATCAATAATATGGCTTTTATCATTTCTCGTGTTCCTGCTCGATGCAGTTATGGGTCTTTTGTTTTTATTCTCAGTCTTCTTTCTATGAATCTCCCTTTGTTTATACTCCTCGTCGGAGCTCGAACCAGTATCGTCGGATATATTTATAGATATCGTATCCTCCGAAGACGCTATGAAAATAATAGTGTAAAAATGAATAGTATCATTTATAGGAAATAAGATAACTATTCTTGTACTTTCTACGGTACCGTCATTGCAGAGAGTCAACTAATGAACGTGAGCTACGAGTAAATACTCCAGAGCTCAGATTAGGGTAAATTGTAAGGAACAAAATTGACGGAAAACCTGATATTGCAATAAATATTTTGTGCACCTAAAAGAAAGATTCGAAGATAAATAAATACTTCGCTGCTGTTCGACAGCAAGAACTTTCATTTCACATGAACTTGAAACGAGAGGTACATTGCTATGTATCAGAATATCGACCACTGAAATCGTATTTACACAGTTGTAATTTATAATATTCTCACATGCTGAATCCACTTTCTCCTCGCCTATCTCGTATTGCACGCCCGTTCCCGGCGCTTGGCCGTCCATGTACTGGACTATTGTTGCTCCCTGAACGTGAGTCAACTTCATCTTGGTTTCATCTAAAAAAGCAAGTTGTTATTACTCCTTACACTCTATCTGCGATAAAATTATATTCATATTGTAAATCATTACTTTTCTCAAACAGTTATAACAAATAAAATGCAGCTTATTTACCAATTTAAAAAATAATAATTGCATAATTTTTGTTTTTTAACAGATTGCCATAAATAATGACCTTAAATGGGGAAAACAAACATTACAATACTGTAGTAGCAGAAGTAGTTGCTTCGTGTTACCTGTGAGACAGGTAGAGCTAATAAGATTGTCAGAAATTCCTCAATATAATGACGGTATAACGGTTACCTCACTAAGAAATTAAAAAGAAAATAGATTAAAACGCTGCGCTTAGCGTAATCGGGCCTGATTCTGCGGCCCTACTGAGTTATCAAGGCTATTCACTGAAGAACAGCTATCATCACCTGGTTTCTCCCCACCAGTGAGCTGACTGAGTGCAATTCTATCGAATGCGTTATCGTTATTGTAGGTTGTGTATCCAACTCTGTCCTCCTTCTTTATCAGATGAGCGGGCGATTGTTGTTCAGCTTTATAGTACTCATCCATAGTCTTCTTGTCGTAAAGTTTCTGCAATAAAATATCAAATTATATTTTAAAAAATCCTGGTTGCGATTTTAATGATTTGATATTTGTACGAGCAAGCTGCTGAAAGAACAATCTCAACAAACATTACCATTCTGTTTTATCAGTCATTAGAGAGTAAGTACGTTAAAGTATGATCTGTGCTTTGTGTCCGGCAATAGAATCAATGCCTATTTCATGGTGTAACGTAAACGTAACTAGAGAAGCGTGGGTGGTACTACAATTCTCTGCCTACCTCTTCAGGAATTACATGCTTGATGCTACGTAACGGGTACATTAAATTTTGCAAAAATACACTACCTGTTAGTAAATTCTGAATCGCTTATATAATTATACAGAATGTGTGAAGTGTATTTATATTAAAAATTTCAAAATTATCCACAAATTATCAATATAAAATAATTCTCATACCATCGGATCAACTGCAGGTTCACCTCTATCGATCCTGGCTTGTCTCTCCAACTGCTCCTGCTCCAGCTCAGCGAATATCTCAAGATCTTCAGCACTGGGTTTCAGATCCTCATCGTCGTTGGTATCCTCGGAACCTCTCAAATAGTTTATTAACGATATTGCATCATTTTCAGATTGTTCCAAAATATTTGGTCTTGTTGTTTCTGAAAATGTATTTTAATTTTCAAACAGACGGATACTAGCCTAATGAATCGTGTTGATGGTTTGGCATTAATAAATTATATTACTTACTTTTTGTACATTCATCGTTGTCATCGGGTTTTACTTCTTTCGTATCGTTTTTTTGGTCCTCGTTAACTTCATTTTCTATAGATTCTTTAACAATATTTTCTTTACCTGTTACTTTGCAATCTGCTTGCTTTTCAGATTTGATAATGCTACTGAAGTCCTTATGAATGTTAGTTTTTATAATTTCTCGTTCACTATTAGGTATATCAGTGAAAATTTTTCGCTCATGATCAATAATAATGTTGTCTGCTTCAACAATACTCGGGTTTCCTATTTTCTCCATCACATCGTTTTTCTCTTCTTGTTCTTCTTCAGTTAGATGATTATCATCACCACTGTCTATAATCTCGATTAAAGGTTTTTTCTTTGCTTCATAAATGAACGGTACTTTTTCTTCATCGGCTTCTATTGAAAAATGAGAAATTCATTTTACTTCAGTTAACAAAACTACCTTTTTTGAATATTCCAATGCAAAAATGTATGAACAACATGAAAAAAAAATACAAACCTTGACATTCTTTCGCTTTTGCTTTTTTGATGGATGGTTCTTTCACATTGAACAACAAATTGTTCAATGCTAGAGCATCAGGCATAATAACTCTAAAAATGAATTTCTTATTTGGTATATTCACTATATAAAATTCTCGCTTATTACGTCATGTTACTTAATACGGAAAATATATAGTTATATTAATTTTTCTATCCATCTTTACATGAAAATTAGTTACAACTGACAATACAACGTAAAAATCATTCTTCTATAAAACAAAACCATCTTACTTTTCCGACTTTGAATTAAGATCACCTCTGTACCCTTGCCAGTAATCTTCTGGCTGCGTGACTTGTTCCGTTGGTTCATTACCGACCTCCTGGATAAGTCTACTATTATTCGGAGGATCCCATTCGATTTTGTTTGTTGTGATTTCTAAAATGAATTACGAAGCATCACAATGGATTGACGAAAACCGACGCTTACAAACCGTACAGCAGCGTCAAAATGCCTGTGTGGGTCATTTATTCAGGCAGGTCCGATACTAACTCTTATAAAGTAATTACGACAGGGAAAGAAAAAAGTTCCGGCAGCAACAAATCCGAACATCACATGAGACCATTGAGAATGTCCGCATGCCTTTTCGTCTTAGTAATGATAAAATGAAATTTATAATAGGACTGACTGACAAATTTTATTAGCTTGAGATGCACCATAAAAATAAGAAAAATTAATTAATATTTAATTGTAAAATATTCAATGTTTATTGTACAAAATATATTTAAATGATTACCTGGAAGTGCCTTCTTATCTTACAAATGTAACACCGAAATAAACATCGACCCAAAAGTTACATCAACTAAAATATACCTAAACAAAAATTAAATTTATATACTCATTTCTTTGTCTCCTTTTCCATCATCGTCACTATCAGAATCACTGTCCTCGCTTGTAGAATCTTCGGCTTCAGAGCCTGTGAGCATATCCACCAAAACTCCATCCTTAGTTTTGACCTCCGATCCAAACGTTTCCTTTATAGGTAGTGGATCTTGTATAGTCTCCACATTATCATCTGAATTCCCTGCTTCTTCCTACAAACATTTTATTAAAATGTGCGGTAATACTAAAGTATTAAATATAATACCATACAGAAATATTCAGCTATCTTGTCAGTACATATATCCCTTTTTCGACCTTTTTACGTCCACTGCAGGATAATGGTCTCCTTTTACATTAAGCGGAAGAATGTAGGCAGGAGTGGCAACCACCAGTGCAGCTGATCAACACAAGCAACCAAGTACCGAGCGTGCGGCTTAGAGATCGCAAAATTTCATGCTCCTAAACATTACTTCAGAGTTTTGCGATAAATGATTCACATTCATATTCCTTGACATTATGTAAATTTTCAAAAAAATTGTGTTACACACGAATTGCGTTTGCGCTTCATGACGCACCTTCACGGCTAGTCCTTCGGCTTGTTCTTCCCTCAATTTCTTCTCACTCGCCTCCCGTTTCGCTAAATTCTCATTCTTCATTTTAATTAGGTACCTGACGCTGTCCATCATCTTGTCTTGGTCTCTCGCGATCCAACTGTTTATAGTCAATAAAATGGTATTTACTCTGTGACACAAGATTTTTTGTACGCTGTTTACTGAAGCCTATTAAATATTATGCAAAAATATAAACGTAAATTTATTTAATTCTATCATATTACTTATTTCTTATGATATCAAATTTGTACGTAACTTCACGCCTGTCATTCCTGAAGAGGCAGGCACAGAAATGCAGAACACTCACATGACTTACCAGTTGTGCCACTATAGAAAAATATATCTATGTATATATGTATATTTATTTTTAGCTGTTGTATAAATTGATAAGTATTCATGTTTAATATGCGCTTAACACACGCCATCGCCGTCACGCAGGGCTGACTGGGAGAGAATGCCGTTGAGCATCGATTACGCCCTTGTATTTAAAGTGTCACATTGGACGAAGGATTGCAGCTCATACCGTCGCCTCTCGGCGATCTCTTCCTGCACGCCGCCCCGCTGCCAGGCCTCGGCGCAGGCGCGGTCTCGCGGGAACACCGGCCTGTTGTCCAAATTTAGCAGCTCCTTCAGCTGCAGAGTCAGGGTCTTACGGTACGCCGGAATTTTGCGTACGACAGGATTACCAGTTAAGACAAGAACTGTAGAACAAATGTTTGTATGGAACACGGGTACAGCTAAAATACAAGTCATTCCTTATTCAGTATATTTTGTTTGCCATACTTTTTCAGGAATTAAATTGAGTACCTTTTAGAATCGCCATTTCAGCCAGCACATCAATAATCAATGGATCCTCCAAGCGGTTGTAAGACAAATCCACCACTGAAAGATTTCTGCAGAACCTCAGGTATTCCAAATCACCTGAAGCACGTTAAAGAAATAATTATATAATTTGGATCATCATATTACAATAAGCATTGCTAAGGATAAAAGTGAAAGCCCATTCTCTGAAAAAGCTGTCTACTTAATTTTAAATAAATTATACCCTTACCTACAGTCGTCAACATGTTGTGCGCTATACTGAGGGTATGTAGATCAGGCACCACGTCCAAATTTTCAATCTTTGTCACGTAATTGTGGTCCAAATTCAAAGTGTCCAGCTTGGGACAGCCCTGAAGATTCTCGATTTTTCTTACAATATTGTAATGTAGGTAGAGACACTTAAGTTCGGATTGGTAGTCCAAGCCCTCGATTTTCTGAATACCGTTATTCTCGAGAAATATACACTTGAGACCTGTGTATTCGTCTAAATTTTCTATTTTCGAGAAACCCTGAAATTTTATTGGGAAAATAATAAAAAACTATCTCGATAATAATTTAACATGTAGGGCAACTAATGCATTATGTGTATCAATGAAATAATTTAATAAGTACCTTTAATTTCTCGACGACGATACTAAATTAATATTTTCTATAAAAATATGAGGAAACAAATCGAAAAATGAAAGAATTTTGCCGGTATTAATAAGCAGCGACTGGATATGGAAAAAATTGAATAGATAACAGAATTAAATTAATATTGTAAAATGAACATCATCATCATCACGCCTCTCTTGAGGAGTTTTGCCCATAATCCGCACGCTGACATGCAGTTTGGGGATCACAGAGCACAGCATCTCGCACCGCCTTCGCTGCTGCCCACAGGTGGCCAAACCAGGGTAAAATGAACAGTTTCAATAAAAAACTAATGTCTCTTACACATTGCTAACCACTCGACATAAAATATTTAGTATACATTATACGTATAATTTAAGATATTTTCTTATAAAATAAATGCCTGAACTTTCTATAACTATTTGTATATTATATTACATTATATACATACGGAGGACATTTTTACCTTAAAATGCAAATATAGTATATCATTTAAATAAGGCGTACAATACAACTTGTGCTGCTTGCAATGTTTTTTGATATACTCTTTTGTCATCCTCGGACCTCGATTCAGCTCTTCAATCTCTTTGTCGAGCTTTAACTGAAAGGCCTTCTGTTTATCCGCGTCTAGTTCTTCTTTCTTGGACTTTATTGGAGATATTGTAGATGATGAGCCTAGAAGAGCAATATTGAATGATTTACATTGACATGATATTATAGAATCGATAGCTTCCTCTTTGGTCGTGTTGGTTGCCAGCGCAACAGCCGAACGAGAGGTCCTGGGTTCCAATCCTGAATCAGGCACTGTTGGAATTGCTTAGCTTAGAATTTCTAGCAGGGACTCGGGGTCAATATTCGACAATATACTCCCTACCTATTCTATTGTGGGACGTAAACATAACTAACGGAATGTAAGAGTATACTACACCCCTCTGCCTACCTTTGAGTGTTATAGGCGTGATGTCGACAACATTAACTTAAAAGATATATATGGTTACCAACAAATCGTCTAAACAATGACGCAGATGAGACTGCCCGTGATAGTTACTCATTATAATTATTAATAAACTATACTATACGTCCTAAAAGTCTACAGCAGTCATTATATTGTTATTTCTTGAATAAATTTCCAGTGTAATAAAGAATATTAGTACCTGTTGTATTCACCTCCGTTGGAAAAATTTCACATATGCTAGGATTCATTGCATCGATTTTGTCTTTATGCCTTTTATTTATTAGTACATGGTCACCTTGAGCTTTTAAATCACCCTTGACGTCAATATACGGCAAATCAGTACTTTTAGTGTTTTCAATAACATTACTTTTGCGTGTTTCCTCTGTCTTCAATAAATTATTCGCGAGTCTGACAACTTCTTTATTATCTTTCATTTTGTCTTTAATGTCATATAAAAGATCATTAATACGCTTATTCCTTTCTAGCTCCTGTCGTCTAAGATCAGCTAATTGCTTATTTTTCTCATCCTTGTAAATTATATCTATATCCCACAATTCTTTACGTTGATTTTCACCAGTATATTGCTTGTTTTCCTCAACAACTACCTCTGTAGTATTTTTATATTCCGTTTCTGCAGTTTGTAAATTTTCGGAAACCTCAATGCTTTTATTACATTTAATTGGATGCAAAATGTCGGCAGATTTCTTTAAAATGACATCTACTTCTTTCATAAATTCTTTACACTCTTCGTTTCTCATTTCATAGCTTGCCTTGCTTTTGTTTATACGATCTTCATGACATTTTATTTCTGTATTAAGATCATCAATAGCAGTATGTATACTAGCAATATCAGTGTGACTAACACCAAGACAGGGTTCTTCTTTATTGACATCGCCGATTTCTTCAGATACTTCGGTTTTCTTTTTAAAATTAGTTTTTTCATTTTCGCGATCCCTATCCCGTTTCATATTTTCACCTTCAATTTTTAGCTGTTGATAAACAAGATTAGATTTTCGAGAGTTCTCAAGTGCTTGATTTACATCATTTAACAGTTCATTCATACTGTTCAGTTTATTTGTTATATCTTCTCGAATCAATGTGCTCAGATTTTCTGCCCCTTCTACAATGTTACGCGCTAAATTTTTCATTTCTTTAAATTCAAAATCCTTATTTTCATTATTATCATTTTTGCCAATTTCAAATATTTCTTCCAAAGCTGATTGTAGAGTTTCTTCCATTTTTTCATTAAATTGTGCTTGATTCCGTTGAGCTTGTGAAGCAATATCCTGGTCAGTTTCGTTATTGCAAATAGTCTTGGTCTGATTATTTTCACTATTTATTGTAATCAAGGATTCATTTACAATTTCACCTGTTTCTTTAAGTTCGATGTGAGGCATATGTTCATTTGAAATATCAAGTTCTACTGAAACATTTTCATTGCCTGCTACACTATTTATGTGTTCACTGTTTATTAAGACCTCGGGCGATTGAGTAAAGTTTAATATGTTATTTATGTCTTGTAAAGTTTTTTCTGTATCTTTAAGCTTATTTTTAAAACTGCTCGATGTAACATTATCTGGAATATTTTCATCTATCTGTCCGTGTTGACTATTGACTGGATCTTCTTTGTTCTTTTTACTTCCACTTAAATCAAGTTTTACTGGATTGTCTTTTAAGGAGATATTCATTACTTTATTTATTGCATAATGTTCTTTGATTTCCTCAAATAATGTTGATTTACTACATCCTTTTATAAGTTGAGAGGAAGATTCTTTCAAAATAGGGTTTTCTTGAATTTTTAGATCTCTGGAATGATTTTCGTTCATAAAATTCGGATTATCGTATTTGTTTGCTAACTCTAATAACATATCTTTTGTTTCCTGAAACCTAGTTTCATAAGATTTTTCAGTGTATTTGGTAACTACTTTATCAATCGCTTCAAATTCTTCATCTTTGTCGCTAGCATCACTGTCTTCTTTAGTGTTTTCGGTAGATATAGCATCCAAAACTTTACTATTACGTTGGTAAGTTGATACAGTATTCAATAATGCTTGCATATTCTTATATTTTATTTTATTTATATCATCTTCATTGTTTGCTGAAGCTAATTCCTTTTGTATTGTTGAATAATTCAAATTTACTTGGTCTAAAGGTATTTGGATATCATTAGTATCATTTCTTATAGTTATTTGAATTTGTCGAGCCTTTTCAGCAATTATGTCGCTGTCTTTAAGCATTTCCTTGATTTCCTCTTTTGTGAGTGGTTTACCAAAGTCTTTTATTTCGGTGAAAGGTTGACCAGTCATGACTTCATATTCCGATTTCACTTCACCTGGCCATGAAGCAGCTATATATGGCCTGTTCTTGGAAATACCTTCTGTAAGAGGTTTTAGTTCCTTCTCAATAATGCTATCAATTACTTCTTTTTTGAAATTCGCATCTTTGAAAAACTCCTTTAACTCCTCTCTTTTCTTTTCTATATAAGCAGGGTCACTGGCTGAAGCTGATATTTCAGCCATTTTGTTCTTTACGATAAAAGAAAACCAGAGCAATATCAAGAATTTTCTGTAGACAAAATAAAATTAAAATCCATCTGTTTATGTGTTACTAAGGCAACAGAATTTGATTTGTTTGATCGAAATTCAAATGTGAAGATTTGGTTTATTGCCTAAGCTTCTCAATATAATTCTGTTGCCATGTTTAATGCATTTTTTGGATATTTTAATATTTTGAAAGTGACTCGTGCACATTATATTTCAAAATACCGTTTAGTCTCATGAAAAACACTGTCTAAATTTCAAATCTCAAGAAGCTTCAAATTTTATAAACAAAATTCACACTGATAAGTTAAACAAAGACAAATACGGTAATATGGTTATATTCAATATATTTTGTGAAAATAGCGTTTTCGACGGATTGTTCGTAATATTATTACTAATGTTGTATATAAAAAGTATGTATCTGAAATCTGACGTTATGAAATTCTTAATTCAAAATAATTTTAAATAAAGAAACATAAGTTACGTTTACATCCCTCTATGCAATAATAGTGAGCCTATTGCCATACACCGGGGACTTATCGAAACTCTGAACCACTACTGTTAAATCTTTAGAAAATTTTTATAGTGCCCGACCTGGGAATCAAATCCAGGACTTGCCGATCTTTCGCCGTACTGGCAAACAACACGACCAACGAGGAAAGTAGCAATTGCGTTGGTGATTTTAACGCTCGAAACTTAGTAGAACGGTAAAATCCATGGTCATAAGCGTGATCGTTGTGAACGCTTAGTGGAACGCACCTCTAATGTTTCAGTTCAACAATTGACAATTATGTCCACTGACATTTAAGTTTTGATTGTATTGCGGGCAGTTTATTTGCTTGTTGTACAAAAGTTAAGCGGTGTTTGTCCTATAATAAATAATATAAGTAAATTAATTCGATGTGGACAGTTCAATAACGTGTTTCTACTGATTATACCTCTCTTGCCAAGATGACCGACGAAAGAAACTTCCGTTCTTCGTACTATGAAAAAGTTGGTTGTCGAGGTGTGGAAGAGAAGAAATCCCTGGAAATACTGATGAAAGAGAAGCCGTGGGACAGAGTTAAGCTAAAACAATTCTGTTTACGTTTCACAGTGCCAGCTGCGTATAGAAATTTAGTATGGAAAGTTTTATTAGGTAAACCATCGTTTATTAAAATTGTGATTCCTTATAGCCATATTACATTTTGTTTTTCTTCTACCTTCCCAATAACTATTTCAAAATGTTATTTTTACAACACAAAAATTAAAGTTGTTGCATTGTTTTATGGATTGCATTATGGTTATTGTTAATCTGTTATAAAAGGTCCATTTATAATATAAGATGATTATACGCTTGCGTAGTTAGAACAAAAACGAGTAATCTTCATACTGTTATTTTTGTATTATTCTACTAGGTCCCAAGTGTAGTAGCAAGAGAGAGCTGAGTCCTAAATATCTTTATCCTTACCTTACTAATCTGATATGCTTATTGTTCTTTCACCAGTCTCTTCATGCATACAATGGTCTTGAAAACTTCCATTAGCCAAATATGAAATTGTAAAGAATGATATTGTTGTGTCATCAAGATTTTATATACTTCAGATGCTCATTGTTAAAAACTTCCGGTCTTAATAATAATCCGGCGCTCAATTAATTGGTCATATTGATTCATAATTACTTTCAATTTAATATGATTATTAATCAATATTGATTTCTTGTTTATTGGTCCATATTCAGGTTGTTCTACCATATTGATTTTAATATTACATTATTATTTTTTTCCATGTCTTCCGCTTTTGCATTCTGCTAATCGAATTACTAACTATTAAATAAGTGTTATATATATTTTTTGTATATGTATAAATATGAGCATAATTATAATAACAAGATATTTAA
>DWEI01000312.1:0-23633 GCA_018245875.1 Mysoria ambigua | reverse complement strand
AGTGGCTACCATGCCTATTGCTTGGGGGACGGCAGATTGGTAGAGTTATTAGTCGAATCGAGCTAATAACATTTATTTCAATGCTTCAATCAGTGCTAAAAGTTTAGTTGTCATGTGCACTATATTATTATATAGTATTTAGATATATTAAAAGGCAAGATAATGCCTTAATATCAAGCTTCGCCCGACAAGTGAGAGATTATGCCCAAGAGCATGTGAAATAAAAGAGCTGGAGCGTGAACTTCTCGGTTAAAAAAACAACACGACAACGGCGGCGAACAACAAAAACCGTTGCACAAAAACATATGATCCCATGAGGGATACGGGGGAAGGGAGGGCGGGGTGCGGGCGGGAGTCCCGAGGCGTGCTGGAATGCGCTCGGGCGAGCGGCGTGGGAGGCGCCGCCGCCGGCGCGGGCACCACACACGCGCGCCCTCAACCTCGCTCAACCCTCTCTGTAAACAAACCTATTCACATCTCACGGACCACGGATAGCTTGCTTTCGATGCTCCTTTCACAAGAAACCCAATTACCAATTCGCATGCGGTAGGTGTATATCGAATCTTTATACACATATAGTATATAAAGCGGAACAGAAATTGTAAAAGACTAGCCGCACATAATCATGGAAACAATAGTCACTGACCGGCAGCCCCTGAAATACGCAACAAACGTATAAAACCGCGATTGTCAACAATTCAACAATATCGAAATCACCAACACAGCACTTGATTCTTTCGTAAGTTACGCGTAAGCAGGCATTTACAAATGTCTTCTATTAGTGATTCTTCAAGGTTCAGTGACACGTGACATGCACATGACGGTGCTTGGGAGCGATGCGGAGTGCGGTGCGACATCGTCGTGACATGACGTGGTATCGAGATGCTAATTACCGTCTGCCACTGCAAACAGAATGCCTCGGCGCCGCTGTCGGTAAGGTGGTGCTTAAGTTACACACGTAACAGATACGTTTCGTAATTTGAGTATTGTGAAGATAAAAAATAAATTAGTATACAAAAATTCTGAGCTATGACTTTGAATGTACACGATACATTTACAGCATTGTTGGAACGTATAGAACTGAACAGGCTAAATTCTATTAAAACATGAAACCATTAATTGAAGTAGGTCTGAGAAACTATATTTAGCTTATGCTGAACTGGATTATACGAGGTAAAATAATCAATTTATTAAACTTCCTGATGCTTAGCATAATTATTTTGTTGCTGAGGACGGATTTTATCGTACCTACATACGTGGCAACCTACACAAACGTACATATACAAATACCGTGTGTACTGAATGTTTGTCGTGTCATGAGACTTACCTCTTGCTGCGAGTGCTATGAAGGTTTGCGCGTGCCTCTGCACCATGTCAGTCTGCACGAGGCCCCGCAGCGGCAGCCGGGACAGCAGCAGCGGCAGGAAGTCGTGGGCCGTCACGCCAGCCACGTCCCACTTCAACTTTGATAGCACAAGTAACTCCCAGCTCTGTTGAAGGAAACCATTAATTTATTTCTTCCTCCGAGCCAAATTGTTCTGGGCACAACGAGACCCTTGGTAAACTTTTACCTAAAACTAATATATAGATACATTTATTAACTGTACGAAAACCTAACATGTATGGATTTGATAGAATCAGCTTTAAACACCTTTCCATTTCACTATTGCATGTTATCATCAGCCTGTAACAGCCCACCGCTAGACATTGGTCTACCCGTAGGGATTTAGGCCCATCAACGCCAAGCTGGGCATGGGAGTTGGAGATCGCAGAGCAAGACTGTTCGCAACGGGATTACGTTGCGTCATACAATGATCTGTTAGCGCCGGTTTTAGTCGCCTCTTAACATAACAATTGTTTAACAATTATGAATACAAAATTATTATGTATAATTCTATAATACATTTTATTACCTACACCATTTCGTTCGTAACAATAAAGTGTACTGACATTAGCGGCGTATGGACAATGAAATCGTACCTCCAAAGCTACTTACTAGTAAATGACGACAAGATTGTAATAGAGAGCGTTAATTTGCTAGGACAATAACGTGGCAAGCAGCCGCCACATCCGCTGTATAATCATAAACACGCCGGGTTTGGCTCCACTTCCCGGAACGGCGCGTAGGTAGCCCCCGGCGCATTGTTGTGCGATCTAACTTATAAAGCAAACTGCTTTTTTAGTAACGTAGATATCCTTTTAGAAGTCGTGCTGACATTTGGGAATACAGCAAATAGACCGATCCGTTATGGTACATTAATATATTGAGTACATAGTAAATGACGATATAATAAATTATTTGTCTTGCATTAGTCTTGCATATTATGTACTTACATGAATTATTTGTATGTACATGTATTGTTAGACTTTGGTAATTATAATAATGTGTAATTTATTTCTACGTAAGATAAAATATCTAGACATGGTATTGTTTTAATCAGTAAGCATTATAATAATATAAGCAAGTTTATCTAAATATTATAGTATAAAATATTTGTTGATGATGTCTGTTTGCGTATTTTCATACAACTACTATAATAATTATTTTATTTTATTACATTCGTGCTCATTATGTATATTATCAGTAAACGCAGAATGCAAAAATTTCGACTTCATTTTTCGTCTAAATCCACTTTATGAGATATTTATATATTTCCTTCACATATAGGAGTGATTGAGGTAGTTTATGGTAAATATTTTATTCATACAGGGAATGCATCTACATAAAACGTCAAAGTAGAATAAATAATATTCGATGCACTCCCAAAAATTGTGTTTTATACATATACCCAACGAACCCAGTAGAATGGCGTCGGCTGAGAAACTTTACATAGATGTAGAAATTGTAAAATATTATAAAGCACATTAAACAAGCCCTAATACTTAAATCAATTGTTACTCACAAATACAATTCTAAACACCTATTTTACGAATACAATTCTAAACACCTATTGTAATTGCTTCTCAATAATATCTGCTAACACATTTTATAATTATAATAATAGCAGCTTTCGGTATATATATGTAATACACAGTACAGTTGACATAGATAAATTAATAACTTTACGATAATAATATGATTATGAGCGAAGTTGGCGATACGAATGGTAGATTTTATGAATAACTCGATTATTTCGTGTGACACGCACTCATACATAAGCGTTGGATAGCCGTTGACAGATAATACTCGATATTTACTTAACTCAAACGCCGGGGTCGATCGCAGCGGCAAATCGTTTATTTATTACATTCACACTATTTTAATCTTACAGATGCAAGGGTAGAGTCCAGATTCGTGTAGCATAGGCGACTACATGTGGCCTATCGTTATTGATAATGTACGCTTGTGAATGAATGGAGTCTCATCACTGGAAGTCGCACGAATTAAGATCGTGTGTCAGTGTGCGTCAGACCTCTGTAGCGTCAAGCGACGGTAGGGTTTTTGAAATGTGAGAAAAACGTATGTCATAATAATACTCCGGGTACGATATAAAAAGAACAGGTGAGCGAAAGCTCTTAATGATGTCATGGTATGCGGGTCGACCGCGCACTGAAAAGATGTCCCCGGTGGTGCTGTGATCGGTTAAAAAGCTCTTCAGAAACAATACGCTCATAAAGCATTCACCGCAGACATCGCTGCACACGACGACGGGCGGATATTATGCGGACCTACATATTGCTGTTTATAATAAAAATGCTTTTCGTGATATAAAAAAAGTTTGCGACGATAAACTTATCAGCTGACCTCATAGCGTCGCTGAGTCGTGTGAAGGTATATGGAGAGGAATGCAGCTCGTAAATATCTAAGCCGCTGTTTATTAGAGAAGGCTAGCGCGCGGCAGCTGTTATCGAGGCACGTCACAGCCAATAAAGCGAGCTATGCAAACAACCCTCGCTCGCGACACACTCGCTTGATTCCACACTCGGTTCCCATGCTTTATCCAATTTCACTGAACGCTGAGAGCTCGACTTAGCTCGCTGCAAACAATACGCTCCATAGTGCGCGGCCGTTACGGCTCAAACGGAATTTAAAAGAAATTACATACCTTAAATAGGATATTTGATATAAAACTTGCGATATTTCCTCTAATTAGGCACTAATACATCCAGACTTACTTGTGCTTTTATGCATGTATTAAGTAAGGTCTTCAAATACTTGACCGTATTACTTTGTCATCAATCGGAAGCGTGATATGGTATCACGGATGCTTAAGTTACCACGGCCGTGCAGAACGTGATAAGCTTATAAAGAGTGGTTACGTAAGGCTTTATTATAGCAAATTCCTTTAAAAGAACGATTACGATGTGTTGCACAAAAGTATTACAGCGAGCACATATACATAATATTTTTATATTGAATTTCTTGTTCACAATAACAGTTAATAAATTAATTATGATAGTTTGTTGCATGTACGTAACATATTATATTATAAATTGTACAATAAAAGCTGGTGCTAACCTAACACGCTATTGTACAGCGAGAGTTGGCAGCGGTTGCGCGCGAGGCACGGAATGCAAACCACAAAATTTTCATTTTTTCTTCCCTCATGTTGGTCGTGCCCGCATGAGTGTTATTAAAAAAACCTGTTTACTTTAAATTTATCGCTATCCCTCTATCATATGGTAAAAATAACATTAACTCAAATGTACATATTTTTTTCGTTTGTTTAAAATAACGAAAAGCCGTCATGTAGGTAATAATAGTACCTACATTTCATCCCATTAAGGAGGCATAACTAGCAAGGAGCATTAGAGCATGTTACACTGCAACGAAAGAGATTAGCGGTAAAGATTAATGAACGTTATTTCAAAGAATGGAGATTGTAAGTATAATGACGTTCAGCTAGCAGTCAGCGAGGTTTCTTTGCAAACAGTAAGATCGCCGAGACCGCATCTCGACTGGAATGCGACTGGTTCCCGCTTACCCCTTTCCCCCTACCGTTTAAAAACTGCCGGCTACTCATGAGAAAGAATACATTTGATGTACACGTAACGGCAAAATTTAATTTTCTCGCTGTTTCTGTCGCAAAAAGTCTAGAAAGTAAAATCGTTAATACGCAGCTCACACGTGTTGTTTGGCTAAGTTCGCAAGAGAGGCTTCATTAGCACCGGAAACAAACGAGGCCGCGCCGTGAGATCGACAAACATATTGTTCTTTCATGGTACTTTTAATTTCTTTTACCTTTACAACGTCAAATCATTTTAGTTGCGTTTTTATTTCAGTGCATACATTTTTTTCTTTCAATGATACCTAGTTTTATTTACAATTGACCTTATATCACAAAACGGGTTATTATTGACTGAAAGAAACTGTGTTTTATGTGAACATCATTTAGTCAGGATTCTCAACACGTCAGTAACAAGTGAATACTTAAAAGAGAATTTGAAATTGAAAATCCGCACTTAAGTTCATAAATTAAAAGGTCAAGCAACACAAGCTGCAACTGAGTTTCCCTTTTAAGTTTTACCGCAAATCGTAAACTTTTACTATAATCATACTTAACTGAATGTTTATTATCATCCATTTAACAATCTGCTCACACTAGACGCCAAGAACTATGTATTTTAAAGTCTCTTAGTATGGTGTTTCATTTCAATAAATTGTATTAAAATGACTCATAGATGTCAATGATTCACTTAACAGGGATATTACACAAAATATGAGCTTTAAATGGGAAACTTGTATCATTTTATTAACCGCCTACAACACAACCTACTCGTATATCAATGAACTACCTTCATTTAACGTTACCACCAGTTTAACGAAACCAAATATCTTTACCGTATTAATAGTTACAAACAAATTATATATTGCTGTATGCTGCATGGAACCATAATTATAGCGTTGGTTTTGCGCTTATTGTAATAAATTTGATTTGCATAAAACATGAATTGATACATGAAGCCGCGCGTACAGAGAACAGTGCTATTTTCCACACTTGGATGAGCGGTTATGAGATGAGCATAATTTTACATGCAGCCGGTGTGACGGCGCCGTTAGTGACCCATGACGTAATAAATTTGTAATTAGTAACGTTTTTTTTAGCTACGCTAGACTTATAAACAACCTGAACATCCGACAAGGCCTGTCTACGTTTATTCGTAGAGGCGCTACGAGTATGCTACGCAACATACTAAGTTGCATTTTCAAACAACACAAACTGTTTATTCATCTATATTTTATTCAATTTATTCAATTATAAAATGATGGAGTAAAAATGTGTACAAACACAAATCTAAATTTATGTTATTATGAAGGATAACATGAAAAAATAGCACCGTAAATATCACTCGGGTTTTAGCTGAATGTATTGAAATGATAGTGAAATAATATTTTATAAAGACCTTTAATTGATTCTATATATAAACAGATATAATGCGTTGTATTCTCATGATACACGGCCAGAACATAAACTTTGGAACCCCGCGGTAACTCACGAGCACCACTGGTGCAAAAAACGCAGTTGTGAAAATTTACAAATAGTCAAATCAAATGTGCGGTCTCATTTGGTGTAGTATCGAAAAGTTCACGCTTTCTGATCTTAGATTATATACATGTGTATGATGTGGCGACGGGCAAGGTTAGCGGCGGTCAAGCGGGCGTGAGAAAAAATAAGCGGCATGCTTCGCCTGTAATTGGTCTGATTGAAACGCGCCTCTCGTTCGGCGGTGCTTCCAAGAAGCCTGTCGGCTCGTTAGGGGACACTGTCCGCAGGGTATCCCTCCTCCCAGACCCGTTCCCTGCCGCATTCCTCGCCAACGGGGCCAACTTTGGCTCCAAATATTTTAAGCACTCATATAAATGCAGCGAAATAAATGTACGCAGAGGAGAATTAATTCAGTTTTCAATGTTGTAGTTGTAATTTTGTACGAACGAGTGAATATAAAATTAATTGTGTGGCAGTAAGAATGCATTTCAAAACGTACCGAGTAAAACGTACGACGTGCGAAGATGTGGCGTGCACTTATTATCTACGGGACGGCGGCGTCGGCCGGGGCCCCGGCGGGTGGCCGCGCCGCGCCGCGCCAGAAGTGCAACCGACATCGGTACACACTACTAACGTCGTGATGCAAATATCAGAATTTGGTTCGCTTTGCCGCGGGGAATATACTAGTGCGACCATACAGAGGTTATTAGATAACGACTGCGTAATTTCCGGTTGTACTGTAAACAACTGGACGGTTGTTTCCCTACAAGCATACTTTAATTAAACAAATACCCATGTTACCGTCTCTTTAACTTTAATAAATTATTCCTATACAATTAGTAACATATGAAAATAACCGAACCTCTAACGACATTGCATAGAACATACTAAACTACACGAAAAATCCATTTATTTAATGTCTTCATGCTTATCTTGAATTGTATTTATAGAACGTGATGTTAGTTCTTTATAAAGAGCATTCAAATTTGTCTTTGGTGCAAAAAATTCAAACAACGTTGTCCAAACTATCTCTATGCTAGTCGTTACTTTATCAATCTGTCGTTGCTAGATAAAAAAGCTCAAAAGTTACAACTGCTAAACCGTTAGCAACACAAGGTGCCTAGCCGAACCGCAGACATATCATGACTGGGATCGTTCGATCAATTAATGTACCGTCACAAATCTGAAATTCCAATCTCTCACGGATGCTCGCGGAGTGCCGAGACGGCTGCGGCAGTTAGAAATCAGGCGAGTGAACGACACGAAAGCGTCTCGTGGTGCTGGCTGCGCGCAGTCGCCGCGTGCACCACTTGCAGAGGGGACTCGATACGCGTAACTGTGTGACTAATTAAACCAACTGTTTCCTACCTCACATGTGAACACTTAGCGGAGTCCACGTCGACGTTTCAAGTTCGATCGGCCGATCGAGATGATACCCATGCAGCGCTCCCACACCAAAGTTAGACTGGGCAAGTGTTGATGTGAAATGTGCCATGGAGCCAAGTACGAAATAACTTTAACGTTCAAATCGTAATAAGACTACAAATAGTTGTCCATGTGCATAGCGTTTCGGGCTGCGTCGATGTTTATGATGTGAACTAAAACTACGTGAAACTGGGATTTCACCGCCGATGTTTTAAGTGAGTTCTAAATTAACATTCGATATATCTAATATAATGTAATATATTATATATAAATAGCTCTTTACGTATTATCTTATTTTGGAACCAAGATCATTCGTCATACCAGTTAATAATGCAAACACAACCCATGCGCGTCGCGTCGCTTAAAAACGTACTAAGACATAATAGACAATAAATAAGGTGAAGGTATATAAAGTGACAAATAGACAACTCTATGTATTTACTTTGTGATATATGTATAAATTTCGGTATCGTTTTGTAGTATATCGTATCAACGCGGTATTTCATATCTTCAGAATATCACTATAGGACAACATATGCTTATGTATATCATGTTATCAAAATCGAGCTAATGAGAACGCAACAGTTAATATACGACTAAATGAATATTCAAATCGTACAACCGTTTACAACGGTCAAAAGTCGAGTAATAACATACATATAATATACTTACGCAAAGATCTGTCAGTGTGATGCTGTTTGCAGTGTAAAACACGAGCAACTCCGCGGGCAGGCCCCGCGAGCTCGGCTCTCGAAGTTTCGAAGCGAGAAGGAGACACGCCGTGCCCAGCAACTGTAGCTGACTCTTGCCCACGGTGCACATGCTCAGGAAGCGGTCTAAATACGAAACGGCCAACGGGAACACTTCCTCCTGGCAGTTTTGGTCTTCGCACACCTGCAATCGAACGTTTCATGGAATAAGCGGCCGGTAAAGTTTCTATGAAGTAACGGCCCGCCGCGCCGCACCCACCGCCGCGCTTATCGTTCGGAATTCCTGATAACCCATTTATTTCTATAAAATTTTAATGCACACTTATTGCGATAAATAGCATTACTTTCCAGCAGTTGAATTTCTTATCAGAGGGGGTTAGTGAACGTTGTTACTTCATAATCGGAATAGAGGATACGGTGGTTTAGTTCGTTATAAAATATGATCTGGTTCTCAATGCAGCCATCAGAAGAATGATAACATTCAATTGATGTACCGTGTCGTATACTCAAACAATTAGACTGTTTACAATGTGCGTCCAACGAAGAAGTTTGTGGTGATTTTATTTAGTGTTACTTTGTACGAAGTCTTGGGTGTAATCATAAATGTAATTAGTATCAACGGGGAGGTAAAAAGTGAAAGCAGATGTAGTGTAGCGAGCGAGTCGTGAAGTAAGTGGAGTGTCACGAGAGACGAGAATTGTTCCCGCATAGTTTCGCACGGTAACCTGAGGCGGCGCGGATACTGAACCTATTGTAACTTCGTGAAAACATCTACCTTAGTGTTTACCGCACAGCTGAGTGTCTCACGCTCGGCGGCTGTCAGCTGATTAATTTACGTCTAACAGAAACAGAGCATTGTTCCGCCTGGAGCACTTTACGTTACTATCCCGGATAGCTGATTACTACGGCAAGAATCAAGATAACATTAATAATCTCACAGGCGGATTGGAAAATTGTGTAAAATCTTTCTTACATATATTTATTGTTCTAACGCGACCATGAATAAAACAGATATTAAAATAGACTACATTATGTAATGGTAAAATTCAAAGGCAAGTGAATTATATAATTACATGATATCATATATACTACATACATGATATCATAGATACATATATACTACTAGTATGTTTTTGATTGATTTAACTATTTTTTGGAACTTGAAGTGTTTAAACGTCATTAAAACGTACATTCAATTTAACTACTGTTTTTATCCTTTTATAATTTAAATACCTACTTCTTCTATCAAAACATTAGCAACTTTGTTGTGCTGCTATATTAATATACAAAACGACCAACCAGATAGTTTTTTAAAAAGGTATGATCGAGCATTGTTAACTTTTAAGGAGGAACTCGATATTAATTAATTGTAAGTACATCGAAGAGTCAGTGACCTTACAGCCACGGGAATTGTTTCGGTCTGCTTGTGCTGAAATTTGGTATGCGACTGGTTTAGACGGAACGTAGCCACGACACGAGGTGTCGGCGCAGTAGGATCGTGGCGCATACGTCGCCGCCTTACTCGGTAAGGTATGACGTCAGCGCGAACCGTCGCGTTTCTCGTCTCCCACGTGGCCGCACATTTCACAGCTGACTGATTTCGTGCAACCCTTAATGACTGTTACGGCGATTTTTAGATTATATCTACCCATGTAGTAAAATTGAAACGCTTGTGCCAACAATATCTCAGTCCGAGTCCGTAATTACAAGGGACCGCCTCAATAATACAACATTCAACGCGTGATTGGCATTTTGATTAAGGTTAGCAACATTCAAAGACAATAAATATGATACATAATTGTTTAATAGTGAGAGATAAAGTGCGCGTCCGGCGTCAGCTGTGTGCGTGTCAAAATCAGCTGATTATTCAAATAGAACGAGCGAGTCGCATCGGTCGGCGACCGGCGGCGCGTTCCGGCCGGAGGCCCCTCGCGCCCGCCCGCTCGCGCCGGCGGTACGTTTGACTCGCGAGTACATTCCGAGCGCACGTTTCACTCATGCTATTTTATTACACCCTAACTAAGCTTTAACCTATCTTTATGTTACGTAGCTGAACTAACCTGGCCATTAAACGGTGTACGAAAATGAAAAGTCACACAATAATTCCAACAAAAATTCTTCACATCTTGTAAATTGTTTTTCTTGAAACTATCTCATTTTTATATTCGAATATTATTTTACGTAATCACAATATTTTAATTACATATTAATTTGTGAACTAATGTATAGTCCAATAAGAATCCAATAAAAATGTATATAGATCTACGATCAGCTGATCATGTAAACAAAACTGCTAGCATTCTCATGTCACATTACAGCTAAATTTCTCAGCATTTGTAAACGTATACGATTAAAAGTTATCATAGAACAAGACCTGCAAATCATTTGATAGGATAGGTAACAGTCTCGAGTGGTTTAACCTCTCGTCAGGTCACTTGAGCAAGCAACCAGCAGACGGTGGCGAAGGCATACAAGTGCCACCGGTGTCACCGAGGACACAGCTGGAGCAGCTACACGTGGCCGATGAGAGCTGAGTAACAAAATGGCGAACGATCGCGCGGGTGGTGCGGCGGCCGGGCGGTGTGGGTGCGGCATGCGGCGCGGTGCGCTCACCTCTAGCATCCACTCGGCGACGAGACGGCGCATGTGGGGAGTCACTTCGGTCTGCACGGTGCCGAAGTAGTTGGCGGTGACGGCGTAGCGTTCCTCGGTGCGCAACAAGTTGTCGAGCACGCGGCGCCGCAGCAGCACGGGGTCGGAGGCGGCGGCCCGAGGCGCCGGCGAGCAACCCGGCCGCGAGCCCTCGCTTCCGGGGCTTACGCGCTCCGCGCACAGCAACTCCATGTCACACCGCACAGCGGCTTATCGCAGGCTCGCTTCGTGCACGGATAATGTTGTCGCGGACAGCTGATCGGGCGCGGGCTAGGTAGGAACGGAACGTAGTGTTGCGACGGTGGCGAGAGCCCGAGTCACAGTGAGCGGCCGGCCGGCGCGCCTCGCCGCCGAACATATGATCGGCGGGGCGCGGGGAGGGGACGGCGCCGCCTGTGAGGCCCGCACGCAGGTTTCTCCCGATTCGACGTCGGAATAATAAAACATAACACGTTTTCTTGCTCGCTCACGCTCTATCCCGACTGTTGCCTCTCGTTCTAGTATTTACAAACTGAGAGAGAATTCCATGAACTGATTATAAATGTGACCATATACCTAGATAGTTATACGTTTCCCTGGCAATATATTTCACAGTCATCAATTTTTTGGACAAATTATGTGTATTACGATAATTATATGTGAAAAATGTTATAGATACCTTGTGTTGATAGCAACCATGCCCAGAATTAATGTACCTACATACATAGTAGATATTTTTTTCTTTTTACCTGTTATTACGTTTTAGGCGAGTGCATACATTAAACGTAACAAATATTATTCAAAATATGTAATTCAATGTTATCAATACCAACAAATAGTAATGTTAAGATAAGAAAGTTCCTATAGTACCTACTAGTGCCTAACATCTCATTTAGAATCCAGAGTAGTTTGTGATAAACTTTTAACAGTTAATTATAAATCATACTAAACGGATAAATATATATTTCTCAAACCCTGCTGTTAGAAAATAACGCAAGAAAATGTTCACATGAAACTTAGTGAAGGAAATGAAAGATAATACAGTTTTGAGAAGTAAATAAGTACATACACAACGCCTAGCTGGAAACCTATTAACACGTCTAGGTACTAGCACAAATACTGTAGGTAACTCTGGCAGGAAATAGTATCAGTTAACATAGGCATTCAGTAAATTACTCTCAACAAATATTTTACCCTCATCTCTTACCACACACGTTATATTATCATATTATAATATTAATTGTCCCTGACATCAAATTATTGAAAAATTAGCTTTAACTGAAAATATCTATTTCCATCAAACAAATACTGGTCCGAAAGAATAACTGGTACTTACCAATTATATTATTAGGCTTATCAAACAGTAGCTCATTTCTTAAAGTAACATCGCGCCTGTAATCACAGAGGAGATAGGCAAAGGAATGTAATACGATTCCACGTTTCACCAGTTACATATACTTCTTTTTTATTTATTACTTGAGCCTACGATACTACTCTCAAAATCGAACTTAGTAAATATTACGACATTTTTCTGTTTTGATATAGTATTGAAGTCAAACAAATTTACTTTATATCAAATTTAAAATATATTCTAAATATATCCATATATCCTGTGTATACTTATGCCCCTGTCCATATATACCCGTACACGAGAATAATGAATTTGTCGATGTCATTTGCGAGCTTTTTTCGCGTTTTATTTGACAAATTTAATCATAACAAGACTGCCGGCCGCTCGCAGGATATGCGCTATAACCGCGTCATTAATCATTAATCCTGCTTCCTGAGCCGGCGCATTGGCAACTAGGAACATGGAAGGGCGATGAGTGCATAAGATCTATGCTTTCCTTTGTAATAATATTTCTGGTAATTTACAATTCTCTTCCATACATTCTGCTTCAATTCACTGTAGACAATAATTAATTGGGAATAAGAAAGACTTGAAATGTTTGAATCAGAAATGACCCTGAATAAAACTTGGCGAAGCCTCTGTACGTAGGTATTCGGAAAATAAGGTAAATTAGTTTTGCAAATAGATAGGAGTTCTTCGGCTGTAGAGTATTTACTGCGGCCGCGCTGCACAATGTCGCAATGAATTAAGTAAATTGTCTATTACAGACTCTGCTGAATAAGCTTTTCGCTTTGTAATTTACAGACATTATGGTAAAACTGCATTTCTTGGAAATTCCTTTGTTGCTAAATAAAAAAAAAGTGCTCGACTCGGTCGCGAACCTTTGACCGGATATTACCAGGCTCAAATGTTGGGTTGAGTTTTTACTTGTATTGAAATGAGCTTTGAACACAAACAATGAACAGAATTTCAAAACACAGGCTATAAACTCGGTGCTTAGTGCGAGCGGGACATCACTCTTTCTTGGAATCACGAGCCTGCGTAATGGAACGCGGCAAAATGGAATGCAACAAGACCGTTGGCCACTCGAACAATCGACTATTTAGCCTAAAAATAGTGACCACTATTAAGGTATGTGTTTTATTTTAATTCACGAACTCTTAGTTATGTGCATGAAAAAATAGAAATATCATAATTGATTTACTGTTTACAAGTACAGTAAGTTACAGATAATATTTGTACATTTAAAATAATCCGTTTTTGAAATTAAATAAAATGAAAACATGATGATAATACTAACTGTAAATGTATTAGTTATATAATGAGAATTGTCGTCTTCCATATTTTCGTATCCGAAATATATTTGTAGAATGGTTATTTTTTCAAAACTGAATTCAGTGTACGAGGTAGGTAAGTAAATTAACTAAACAAAACCGTCTATTATCATCTGTTGTTTTTTTTGCTGTTCTGCTAATGGAAATGTTCTAACACTGGTGCCCTGTGAAAGGATTGCGGTTTCTTGGATGATAGGAAGCAGCAGTAACTAATGAATCAGATATGTATAGCACGTAACGGTAGTTTCGTGTAACTACCCGTAACTAATCTGTATATAAAACCGAGCATATTCAACAGACACTGGACCGAGATGCTTGTATGTGCTGTTTCCTGTTGCTAAATACAGTTGCTAGGTTAGGATCGCCATGCAAACACATACACATAATAAGTTTTTTTTTTTTTTTAAATGTGGCTTAACTCTTTAAAAAATGTCTTACGTAATTAAAAAGTCACAGTTTAAAGCTTAAAGTTTAAGTTTAAGAAGTCTTAGAATCCCTAAAAGAACGTTTTATTTTAATGTTCAACAATTTTTGCAGCGGGTACTGGTTTTAGTAATGATAATAATATCCTTATTCGTTCTTAATAATGGGAATGCATATTACTGCATGGTAACATGTGAAATGAATACGTGCAAATTTCATTAATTTCCGTATATACAAGATATGTTTGTTACTAAAACGTCGATAAGAAACATTGTGATATGATATTTCAATGAGATAATAACATAATTTCTTATAGCGAAAATTTTGTATAAGCAAACTAGATACCTACTAAAACAAAGTGACTTTAAAGCATGTTATTTTAGTTCACTGATACGGACGTGTGGGCGAACGGTGTGGGAAACTTCGTATCATCACACATGACCGCACCAAATCGTAATCGTATGTGTCACCCAAATGAAACGGACCTAGGAGGCCGAGTGCATGTGCACCGGCGTTTTAACTGAATATTATGCAATAAACACTTCAAAACCGGAACTCGCTTTGGTACGTTCTTTTAATTGTAAACTTGATATATAAATCTTAGCTATGGCTATGAATGAGTGAATGAATGAACGTATTAAAACTATTCCTGTGTCTGAGAATAATATGCAGTACAAACCGTTAAAAAACTGCATTTACAGCAATAAGTACTTAAAGTTTCTTTTATATATCAAGATTACATTACATTACACGTACTTGAAAATTGTTACCTACATTCACGTCAAATTGCTGGATGTACAAAACACGAGCTGCTATTGTTCTTGAGCGCACTACGGTACGTGACAGTACTTCCAGTACACCGGAGAGGAGACAAGTACCATCATATTATATTCTTGTGGGGATACATTTTCTTTGCTACCATGTGTAGATAGAAGTCGAACGTGCAGGTTCGTAGAATTATAATTATTTGTAACGAGGTTTAGAATTACTTTAAACTTAAATTACTAATTATTACAATATTAAAAAAATATGTATATGTGGCACTGTCTGGTAAATTTAAGTAGTTATGAACAGTTTGTAGCATAAGTTTAAATAATTAAATTAGCTATTTTTAACATACGTTAATTTATAGTGAAATCTTGATATACAAAAATTGAACGGTGTAAAATTGGTAATTATGTCGAATCCAAAGCATTTAAGCGGAGAGGAAAAGAGACATTGCTTTTTATTAGTCTGTCGGCCGTAGAATGGAATGTTCTCACGCATTACATTGTTTGGATGTTATGTAACGAATATCTTTCTTTATTATTACCACGAACCTTTTTTGTAAAATTGTTATTAAACGTGTAAAGTTTTTGGTATCTACATCCCAATACCTATTTCTATATTGTTAGATATTATTTACGTTGACACCTAACCAATTAGCGTAAAGTGTCACAGATTATACTTATTTAAAAGTTAATAAGTTGCCTTCCTAAAATTAAGGATGTAACACCGTACTGTATAGTTCTTGAGAATCGTAAAGAAGTCTAAACATCCGCTGAATGTTGTTCTGTAGTGGTGTTCGGACGAACGGCTTGGAAAGTCGTGCGACGATCACGTTAAGCGTTCAACGAGTTGCTATGTTAGCGTCTTCTACAGGATACAGCCTTAAATATTTCCGTTGACACTCGTGTGCAGTCTGTACTTCACAATCGCCTCGTACAAGTGGTTAAGTAGGTGACGTTACGTCCCACAAATTGCAGAGACAGTTGAATCTAATTTCGTAACGCATTTAAAGCGTTATAACATCGTTTTATAAACTAACTGACCTAACACTGATATGCAATATGTTTTTTTAATATTGCGTAACGTGAAAAATATTAATGTTTACTAATCATATGAAAGTTTGCGAAGGGTAAGAGTATTACAATTGAAATTAATGAAATAAAAAGAGAATTTAATATAGATGCAAATAGGTACAAGTCTAGGAAAAAGATTTATATTATTTCGTGGTGTCATTCACTACTAGCAGAAGTATTCGTGCTATGACCTTGGATTACATGATGATTTAACAGTTATCAAGAATTCAGACACTAATGCAATAGAATTTCATTTACATTACATTAGTTTTACTATATGATTAATCAAAATGTTAATCGCTTACTCTTATGAGCAGAAGCAGAGTCAGTCAATGTACAAGGAATATTGCGGGCCCATTCATTTATGTGATTTTTAAGAGGAGATTTGAGAGACAGAGTAAAAACAGTGTTAGCCGTTGTTCAAGAAGCAAATCGGCCCCATTCATTTATGCAGTTCTTAGCAGGAGAGTGAGAGACGAGTAAAAAAGCGGCTAGAGACGAGCGCGTTCGTTGACCTGGTAAATGTTTACTGTCCTTGGATGGCGGACCGCGTCCGGAGTGACGTCACCGCGGAGGTGCCAATGGGTTTCAGCAGATCGAACCCTTGTTCTGGCGTTCAACGTATTAAGCACATGGTACCTATTTCAATAGTATTAATAAAGATAATGTACTAAGACTACTAATTGTTACATCGTATTCTGACAGTTTATAATTACTATTTAATGAAATTTAATAGGTTATTTTTGTTCTTTACCCATAAAAAAAATCTGTGGAGCCAAACATAAAAAGTTCCATTGAACTTTATTCGCTTGTCGTTTGAAGGAAATTGGAATACGATGATAATATATTAAACTATATAAATTATAGATAAAAGAGTACGCTGTCCTCGACAAAATCGTAGAATTCAAAAATACATCATTAATTAAAAACGCTGTCTCCGAACGCAATAATGAGGTCGTTGACTTTCGGCAGCCGAGTGCGACGTTCAATGAGAACGCTCGAATTTTGAGCAAATTCAATTATATGACGTAACTTTACCCATGTGGTATTAAAAGAATACGAAATATACACCCGGTCCCATGCCCCATCGAACAGTGGGTGTCTTAAGTTATCTAGTTGGATATTATATTTTATGTTAGATTTGTTTTGCAAAATAACCTAAGTACAGAGTCATATAGCATAGTTTAAAAAAGTAAATTTGGCCTTTCTTAATATTATTTAATAAGTAAATCGTGTAAAAATTCATCATACGGTGCAGGATTATTGATATCGGTGTCCAAGAAGTAACGACTTACACTGGTCGGCTTGAAGTAATAGTTTAATATCATAATCCATAATTAGAACAATGAGTTCTAATTCTCGAATGCCAACAACTGTTCATTGAAAACGGACTCGCTCTACTTATTCATAGAATTTGCGATTTGTTCCTCCATAACTATTATGTAAAGTGAACGGATGTCGCCAGCTAGGATATAAGCGTTTCTGCTTTAATAATTAATACATAAACGTTTATTCACATCGCCAGCCGACGTGCTCGCACTGACATATAAAAACTTTCTCAGCGTTGACATTCGCCGTACAGTAAGTATCGGAGGCGCTGGATAGGGCCCGGCGAGTCGGATTCTGGTACTTCCACATAGTTTTGCCTGAGTCGCGGTGGCTCGCACAGTTTTTGCGGGCGAACAGCGGCGAAGGTCGGTCGAGGCGAGCCACGGGCAACCACGGGCGTTCTAGCATTCCATAGGCTATGAATGAATAGTGGCCCGACTGGTTGATGGCGCATAAGCGAGTTGGGATTAATTTGACAACAAACATTTAAGTTGGCGAAAACCGGAATGGTCTCCGGCACCCGCCCCGTGGGAACGCGCGCGAATCATTGTCTCGCTGATTGTGCGATTGACACACTCTCGCCGCACCGACGAATCCGAGCGGAGCTTTTCGTTGCCTCGTGCGCTCGTTTGAGTGTTTCACAGTGTTCGTATACAATATATAGGTGCCGTTCGCGTGTATGGAAAAACTTAGGATTTTTAAAACATGACCGGTTATGTACGAGTAAATATACGATATAGGAAGATGTTTATAAACGTAATTATATATGATATTGGAAAATTTTTGATCTGTATATTTTTTTTCATTTGAACATCGCCTCCCTGAGAATGATATGTTATTATTATTAGTATTTTGTCGCACAACGTCCGTTATTGGGTAGGCAGAGAGGAGCGTGTGACGAACCATAAGAATAAACGCTTATGTAAGAGTTCAAAACAATTTTAATACAAAAGTTATAACTTGGATACAAAATGCATAGATACGTACCCCTGGGGTAACTATGAATAATTTGTCCGAATGTTACTTATATTGATAAAATAAATGGCAAAAGTCGCATCTTTAAATCTAATTTACCCTTGAGCAGACACTATACGAGTATTTTACAAGGTAAAAAAATATTGAAAATGTTTGGATAATACAGAACCTGCTCAATATTAATTAGACATTTTTAGATTGAGCCGCAAACTACATCGCATTTCAACTACTTTTCTTATACAAGGAATAATCATATGAACGGGTGTGTCTAAGCCTACATATTTAAACTAAAAATATTTTTATAATTTTAGACCAAAAACTTTGGCATGGTAAAAACTTATCTGAAATATTTTTTATGTTTAGGAGAATAGGTTTTAACTCGTTCTTTACAATGTTTGTATGATAATATTTAGCTAGTTTTATTAAACGATAATTAATGAAGCTATGTGAACGCTTTTTTATATGAATGTATTACAAAATCTTTCTTAAGTAAAGGTAAGTAAAAAATGGTTAGACAAGTATATACACAAATTTAACATCAAGTAGAATTATAAGCATATCGTCAGACGACCGGAAATAATACTATGACTTTATAAATTATATTCATGACAGGCCTTGCAACGGCAACTAACCTTGTGTTACTGAGCATCGCGATTATATCATAGTACATGAAATATTCAAAAGCCGTAACGTGCCTCATAGATTATGTTTCACCATAATGTATGTGGTTATATGTGGCCAGTATATTAGTACATTCAACGCCATAGACAAATAATTTTCCGTTATTTTACATTTTAAACGACGGACCATAAAATATTTAGCTCACTAAAAATATTTCTTATATTTGCAAGCGATTACGCAGCTAATATATACCTATATGAATATGAATGTGTGTTCTGAGAATTGAACATTAAAGTTGATATGTTAACAAAGATTACACGTGACATATCATATAACTAAAAGTATCGAAAAAATGTCCGTTATAACGATGTCGGTGTTTTACTGTACCATTGTGTATAGTTTATTAGAATCGCATTTCACATGCGACAGATCATTTGCGTTTGCAGAAAATAAGGAAATTGATTAATAAAATACAAGATCCAAGTACTTACCTACATACGTAGGTACGTATGTTTCCAATAAGCGTTGCGGAATATAGGTGTAGCCGTTATTATTAATAGTACATTTACGTAATGTCGCTGTAACCGAACGCGATTAAGGTTTGAATCGACATGTCGGTACCCAATTTTTTTATGGTTGCGTGTTTTTAAAATAAACTAGCTCTAGTTATTCCATGTGCAGGTTTACTTTCTTGAATATCTGTAGTAAAATCGGCAATAAGGTATAATCCAATGAGCAATAAAAAGGTAGGTATTCTTAACACAGAGACAAACGCAGTGCAAATATAAAATGGAATGTAGGTATTTTTCACATTCACCTCGTTTTGAATACCAATTCCAAGTTATTCTATATATAAGTTCACTTTCTTTTATCTACATGCCTACTGGTGACATGTTAGAATAATTGAGATTTTCGACTGTCTATTTATTATTATCTGTCGACTTCTATTGGTTAACCTGGTCCTGGAACATTCGAAATTTGAAATTCGGTCCTGGAACGATTTCAATATACACCCGACACACATATACAATTACACCGAACGATTAAAGAGTGCTCGTGACGTGGCGTCCGAAATTAAATTGTGACCAAAAGCAGATGCAAACAAACACATGGCCAATAAGTGTTCTACACGTGGCCAAGTTCAACGTTCACGTAGCTGGAGCACAATAAAATGGGCATGTCCGCGAAGCTGTTTCCACGGCCACGGAGACCATTGCCGCGCAGATGACAGCTTTACTACCGCCGCCCCCACCGCTCGACCGTGAACCCGCAGGATTATGTTTATCTGCTAGCCATCAAACAGACCATTTCGGCAGATGCTCGCTAAAAGTTGACTGATAACTGCGTAGATAAAACAGTGGGTACGCAAGGACGGTCGGTACGGTGGACCCCGCGACCACGAATACATGATTTTTTATATATACTGTCTTATTATTTTCTATATGTGTTTTTTCTGTATATTATATTTCATAATGGTATTATACAATAGCTATTTAATTTAAGCAACCAACGTGCCGCGGTGCACCCATGTTCTGTTTTTATTATAAATTCAAGAAAATGATTATCTTTTGCTATATAAAAAAAAAAACAGTCCTAAAATGGTTATTAAAAATTTATAAGTAAAAATAAAACTACATCATAACTAATATATATAATACATATTTATATGCTACACTAATTCATAATATTCTAATTGTATGGACCGGGTATAACCCCTCGGGGGAGGCCTATCTATGACGTTATGTTACAATTTAATTAACAACAATGATATGACAGTTTTAATTAATGATGAACACTAGGTATAATGAATACTGTGCCATCATAGAAACAAGTTTCTATTGTGTAAGCGTATTAAAGAAAGATCTTTGTTGTAGGTAGACGCTCGGTCCGTCCCGACATCGATAGAACCAGTCGAAGTTTGTACATCGAATGTCCACCATTTTAGAGAATGCCGCCCGATTTCTAGAGCCTTTACAGTCCTTTGAACACGTCCGTTACGATATTCGATAAACGTAGGCGATTATTATACATCGGCGGTCCTACGCGGTCCGTCGGCCGATAACGTTGGAGAAAGATATCGGCCGATGTGGTACATTCAGTTAATTATCACCAGCTTCGATGTCTCCAAGCATCGCTTATCGGCATCCAATAATGGTATTGGTGCGTGAAAACGGAAAACAAAAAGACTATAGTATGTATTATGTATACGCATATACGCCCCATCTTGTGCGTCCAGATAATACTGCGTTTTGTTTTCTTAAGCTTTTGAACATGCTATCTATTTATTCCATTGAGGCTCAGTAAATCCCGAATGTAATGATATCCCCGTCCCCTTAGAATTACACATTCGTATATTTAAAAAGTACGAAGTTCGGTTGCCTTGCAAGAGATGAGATTTAATTAAAACTGCAAATCATAAATAATTTCTGAACACATTTGTCAACAATTGCATTGTCTGTAAATTGTATTATCGAAATGAAGTAGATATGGGTCATTTTAGAGCAATACAATATTTTTAGTAATAAAGAATGCAATGCAATGAAGAACGTTTATAAAATATATTTTTTTCTACTACATGTAGTGTTACATACATGTAGTTTTACGAATAAATTGTTTGCATTCAAATATGCTCATTAAACAAAGAAAGTATTGCGAGATATAATATGAAGCTTATTTACCCCATTTAATAAATTATGACTTTTATCAGAGTTCAAAATCAAATTTTGTTAATACAATAATTAAAATGATAGACGCTTGCGACGGAAGCCCTAAAATCCTATAAAACGTGTCGTTTGACGGTCGGCGGGCGTCGCCTTGACTTCGAACGTGCATTGACTCGTGGGCCTTGAGGCCGACGTAGACACAATTTGTGGGCCCCAGTGCGCCTGTGTGTCCACACTGTTTTAAGCAATAGCGCTACGAAAACGTGATCAATACTGTTTTATATCACACACACTATATACTCGTATTATGTAGCCATACATTTCGGTTCTATCTATTTCGACATGGTGGTACTTGATGGAAATAAAGAGAAAAGAAAATATTTGATTGCTGTATATATTTATTGTTTTTGTCATTAGGAGCGCTCTTAGACAGACTGATTATAATGATGATGATATCCCCTTATACATACATGATCTAATACAGACACTTATGGTAAGTAAATATCATATAATCTAAAATCTGCTGCGCTCCTTGGTTACTAGAGACGCAAGGACCTAACCGGTACTTGTTCACTTATCATTCGTCGCTCATGGATCAGTTTTAACAAATAATATAGTAGTATAACGGATCATATTCATCGTGCCAGATAATCCGAGCCAAGCCATCATATTGACGCTTTCCCACTACAGCCAATAACCAATGGTGGGGTAGCATCAGTAAAAGCCAAAGCCAGACATTTTGCATATTCATTACGATTGACCATAAAAATAGTGATAACTCTGTCCGTTTTTATTTCACTTTTTTAACAGTAGCAAATAATACGTAACAAAGGAAGGAATAAAGTATACATAAGAATGATTTAAAATGACAGTTATATAATTGGAACGTTAAGTGTCCTAGGATTTTTTGTAACGGATAGTTCTTAAAGGACAGTGGAAACATTTATAGAGAGCTCCTCTAAGAAAGTCACTTTGTACCCTTTTTCATTTATAACATATGTATGTATTTAAAAATATTTTTAAAACAATATAAAACGTATGCAGGAAAAATATTCATAAAATTGGTTAATAGTAGAAAGTTATTTTGTTTGAGATGTTTATCTATAGAAATCATTATATAGAATGCAAAACAGATTGAACTGAGGTATAAGGAAGATTATAAATTAATCTCTATCCTTACAGACCTGCGCGTTATTCTTCGTTCTGTTGAACATGCACGCCGGTTTCAGCGACTTCTGTCTCCCCCAGCCAGCCAGTATCTGGCCTATTTGATCAAGATAAGTGAGTTGACCTTCCCGGGCACCTGCCTTTATAACTGTTATGTGTACAACACTATATATTACGTTAGATCGTATGAGTTGAATCTACATAAGTGTTCGAATTATCATTAGATAAAACGTAACGGAAATAGGTGACATCGTGTGTATTTGTTTCCATTTTACGTCCAGGATTCAGACAAATTCCATTTGTAATAGAAATCTATAAATTTCGGTTACTAATTCTAAATAAGACTAAACGTTTTTGTTAAAAGTTATTTTATTTTTGTGAAGAGAGACAGATCCGTTGTTTTCTGAGTTGAGTTGAGTTCAGATCTAAGTTAATATTCTGTTTTTTCGGTATCCTTAGTCGATAAACTTACCACATCATTGCAGTTTTGACTCGGTTGTCATCAAATATGTCGACATTTTTATTAAATGAAGCTTAAAATATGGTGATGTAAGTTATCTTACTATATACAAATTGTAACATAAAGGTTTTACAAAATTTAGGTGTTTTCGATAATTTTCTTGAAACACACACACACACAACACACACAACACACACAACACACGCACACGCGCACACGCGCACACGCGCACACGCGCACACGCGCACACGCGCACACGCGCACACGCGCACACG
>DWEI01000311.1:0-23648 GCA_018245875.1 Mysoria ambigua | reverse complement strand
GTAACCGGTGAATCGTGGGAATGTTCTGCATTCCTCTGCCTACCCCTTCGGGGATTACAGGCGTGAAGTTACGTAATTTAGAACTTAGGACTGCTTCGTTGGTCGAGTTGGTTGCAAGTATGGCTTCCGATCGGGAGGTTTTGGGTTCGTTTCCTGGGTCGAAAACTATAAAAAAAACTAATTTAGATTTTCTAGTAGTGGTTCGTAGTTTGGATATGTGCCCGATGTATGGCAATAGGCTCACCACCTATTCCATAGAGGGACGTAAGCGTAACTAGTTATACATAGGAGAGTACTTCTCCGTCTGCTCACCTCTTCGAGAATTACAGGTAATGTGACATATTCAAATGTGAGTGTTCTGCATTCCTGTACCTACCTCTTCGGGGATTACAAGCGTCAAGTTACGTAAACTACGTTTAGTAATTATAAGTTATCATATATGTAGGTCGTCAAATGTTAACACAAATTAATGGATATATTTATTTATCCAGATTGTGCTGTTCTATAAAAAAGATCTTTTCATTCCAATAAAGTCCGCCTTATTTTTTAACAGATTTCAAAACTTACTGTATAAGCATGCGTTATATTAAATCGTCCGTGTAATCTTTTTATGCTTATGAGCTACAATGACTTAAATCGAATTAGATTAGATTATCGATCGTTATCACATTTTAGGTACCATAACGTTATTTCGCGTGTTGTTTACCTAAGTTTATATTATGAGTGGTGATTATTGTAAACATCGATAACGTAATCTCGATCGCGTTTAATCTGCAATAATATTTTTTTATTCAATATCAACGCCAATCGCCGTAGGTAACGAAAGTCCAGACGCATTTGCATGTAGACCTATCTATCTATCTAAGAACACTGGAATTTTAAAATCAGTGGCGTTTCTTTGAAGAACGTGTCAACTGTTGAATATTTCAAAAATGTTGTTTTTTCGTGTTGTCTCATTGATCATTATGTACAGTGATTCGCATTGATGTAATTGAAATATTCTGGTTTGTTATATTGTGTACAAAATCGTGTTCAAATGTTGAGATACGCTCATTATCGATCAGCTGGTGTGCGCTAACTGTAACCGGGAACATGCCTCGGGTTTCAGAAAGTATGATTAGCATTTAGCCTTTAAGATTGACCTCAAACAATGTTGGCTTTCATATGTTGTCTGTAATAAGTGTTAATGACGGGAATGTACGTGTTATTCGTTTATTGTGTGCTTATGTGACTATTATTATCTTGCACGAGCGCATTGTACATTATAATTGTATATTTTTTATCAGTTGACGGCCCAGTTGGTTGTCATGGTTGCAAGCCCGACTGCCGACATCGCACTTAGATAGTAGACATATTAGTGTTAATTCTTTAAATAAGCACGTTGCTGTACTCTTTTGTAAATTACAAAGTTTTGAAGCAATCATTTACTTAAATAACGAATTCGTGGCATCCACATCCTCCCCGCGGCTCCGGACAATGTCACATCGGAACAATAAATCTCTAGAACAAAATTGACAATTCAGAACAACCAAAACAAATTAAGCGGTGCATTGTTGGTACTTTCTTTAGAAATCTGACCATTCAGAGGCTCCATAAACTTGTAAAACTGTGAGATATATGACGCTGTAAAGTTTGGGCGAGCTTCGACTTATAAAATGTTTATTATCCTGCGTCGGAGCTGACCTTCGACGTGGACAGAGCAGCGACGGCAGTAGTGACACCATGAAGCAGCATAACTCGTGGCATAATTGACTAATTGACATTTATTTTAGTATCCTTAGTATTTCAGTATTCTTTGCCATTTAGTATCCTCTTTTAATGCTCAGCAGGATGTCGTTTACCTTTTCTTACATTGAATAGAATTATATTTATCTATTGTAATTGATGAAGATATCCTACAAGGTATCCTAATGAATAATAAATGTTTTAGCCTTTAATTTAAACGTCAACAATATATGAAATACCTACTCAACAATATAAACGATTATTACTAATTAATGTCACATAAAGATGTTTTCTCAATAATATTATGTAATAAAAACTGAACATTTCATTACACTTTTCAATATCTGTTGACATCTGCCACAATTTGATTGACAAAGTGATAATTGTATTTATATTTTTTTTTACATCAAGAACTTATATGGTCGTGAATAGTAATGTTTTGAGCGAAGCAAGGTCTAAATCGGATTAAAATGTCCTGTAGCGTGTGTCTTAATATGGACAATGTAATTAAAAGAGCATAGTCCGAGACGTCCGCCACAAGGCGCATTATTAAGCAAACTATTGGGACAATTCCGAGCGCGCCGTTCTGACATTGTTTCCGTTAAACTCGAACGTAAACAATTGTAAAATATTATTTACGGACCTGTGTCTGTTTATTTATGGTCCTCGGCCGATCTCTCGCAACCGTGTCGGAACTAAGTTTGGTTAAAGTGCTATATAATTCTGCTCACTAATTAATTATCTCGACTTGTATGATTACGGGGAGTTCTCTTTTTAAATCTATGTTGATAACTTCATATACAGAACACTTTTCACAAGCGCAGCTCTTCGGTACAATTATACGTGATATTTATTATCATTCCTAAAACAATACCAATTTTTTTATTAATAAACAAGAGTTTTAATGCTTTGTGATATAATTCCTGATCGTGTTCATTAGAATATCAATTTAGAATTTATCCCTTAGTGGAAGTAATCATTATTTTTTAGGAATTTATACTTATCGTCCAATTTCTGGGCGGTACTATTTATACCAAGTCAGCCTCTACTTATGTTTCTCGCATGAATAATGTGTATTAATTTATGTATATTCGAATAAAAGAAAACTTATTATAATATTTCAATGGTTTGATATTCGATTTGAATAATTAATGACTTTGGATGTATCGCATATTTATTTAGAGATTAGAATTTCTTGTCTATATTCATAAATAAATTTATTACTCAAAGTTATGCGCTTATTCTATTTATCAATGTTATTTGGTGAATTAAGAATAAATTATGTAAAATATGCTACAATTCTGAAGTTCAGTCGTTGTTTTCAACAGAAGAAACATTGAAGAGGATTCACTTACATTTCTAAAATGTCTGTCGCTTACCTTTAAAATGAAAACGTTATTAGTAACCTTAGGTTTGTCTAGAAGAAACATTTAGAATTATGTGTTATAAAATGTATTTTGAAATTAATAATGTTTAATTCAACTTCATGCGTTTTATAAGTAATATACGCAAACAAACAAGAAATGCAGTAAATAAATATTTATTTTTAACGATAACAGCTGTCATCAGTTTTAAATGCGTGTTATGTTCTCTAACTCATAGCAATTACTTAGGTAATTTTGTAAAAAAAAAAGTATCGCTACCGAAATTTTCATTCCATAGAACTAGATTTGTTATGTTTTAAGGATTATAAAAAGTATATTAATGTCGATCAAAGCCTTAACACATAAAAACATAGATTAATAAAGTCAGAGACAGCAGCGATCCATAATATATTGGAGGGAATACACATTACGAACTTAACCCGGCTAATGGTCGCGGGGTAAATAATTACCGACGTCTCAATTTGTACCGCGGAATGCGATCACGCTGCGCGGCTAATCACGATATACGAGCGGTCAGGGTTGACGGCGTTGCTACGGAACATGATTTTTTTATTCTACTTAAACTTCTGGGAATCATAATACATTTAACATTATTAAAAACAGAATTCGTATGCGATTTACGTACCTTATTGTATACGAACAAAAATTTTATTAAACGCTGTACATATTTATGGTGCGATGGAATATTTTATACTAAATATCAGTTACTGTTGCAGTTGTTATTTTGTAACTTAAGCATCATTAAGTTACTATTAGATTATTTCTAAGTTAATATTTCAAAATACGGTGTATATATGAAACGTATCATTTTTGTTCAAAACATATAAAAAGCCACACGTGTATTGTTTACTACTTAGTTATACTTTACACTTGTAATATCCTCATTTTAAACTATTAAGTGACTGCTGTCAACCCTTTCATGACGCGGCACAGAGATCGAACATAAATCACATCCGAACGCGAATATACAACTAAGCAGTTTCACAATCACAATTTGCTGCGTGGTAATTAGTCGCAGCTATCACAAGTTTTCAAAACAGAAAAAAAATCATTCATTATACATAATGGTACATCGAATAAGTTACGAAAACAATTGACCTTTAGCTGCTAAGATAATTAGGTAAGCAATATTAAACTATAGCGTAATGTTAACTATAAAAACATTTCATATTTGTCAATGTCGCCGGTAATGGAAGAGTTCAGGTAATTAAACTTCAATTACAGTTAAGTCAATTTAATAGTTATAGACAATATTTGCTAATAAGAGACTTTCTCTTATTATATTTATAAGCTCATCAATTGTCTATTCTCGAGCCGTACACATGTTTCAATTGTTTATCTTATATCAAAATTAAATTACACGTTCATCGGGCACCTGTTGACGTATCCTATGACACGGGAGGGCAGCACAGGCGGCTGATATAATTGATGAGCGGCCTGCTGGACCCCCGCCGGCACCCGAGGGTCACGCGCGCGTTTGGTACGAGACGCGAGCGACGAAGCGACATACCAAGACCGATCTATATTGTGTTTGCAATAAGGATTAAGAACAACCAATTCATCAATTTGAACAATAAAAAACCATTTACAATTGTATACAAATTAATTAATCAATAATAAAATATTAAAACATTATTGCAGTTGTTAGGTTAATATTACTAAAATTAACTGTAGGACTTGTTAAAACTATTAAAATGTGTGAACGGATTTAACGTGTATGACAAACATTATTACACATTCAATCAAAGGCCTTTTGTAGATAGTTACATGAATTTAATTTTATTAAACTGGTATTAAATTTGATAATGAAAAGAAATCGCTTTTCTTTCCTCACTTATGCCAACCCAATGCCTTCGTAGCATATCTTGAGCGGTGGGTTGCCAAAATAAAACATTAATATTATAACGTTTTAATACTATTCAACGTCCCACCTGCTCTAATGAGAGAATACTTTTTAGATGTTTCGAGAGTTAAACAGCAAGAGACGAGGGGAAACAATACGAATAACGATTATGTATGAATTGGGGAAGGCCATTCTAATATCACGCTTTATGGTTATAAGACCCTTACAGGGTTGTACGTGATAAATTAATAACTAACGCTTCTGGATTAAAGCACCGGGACTTGGGCGTTGTGGCTACACACGACCTAGGAAGTATATTTGGCATTTTAATTCGATATCGACCTTTCTATCGTTCCACTGTTGGAACATGGGAATATAACATATGTATATAATATATAATTTATGTATAAATAATATTTAATTAACATGTATATAATTTATGTATAAATAAATTGTATACTGGTATATATGAGTTACATTGTTGCTATACCGAAAATCGAATTTGAAACCATCATCAGGTTATTGCGTAAACTTTATAAACTTTATTATGTAAGCTTTTTAATTGATCAGTATTTAGTATTATACATATTTCCATCCATGTAACACGAACATTTTGGAAAACAAAGGAGTAGGTACCTAACAGAACACAAATATTTGATTGTTTAGCTACTTTCATTATAATAAATAATGAGTAAACACATAATTACGAATAAACATTGAGTCAAACTGAAATAATACGATTCAATGCGAAGATCAAGTAAGAAAAGCAAACTTGCTTTACTTTTTAGATAGACCAAAATACAACAATATATTCGCGTTTAATCCGTATCACAGTCGTTTGGCATTCTGTAGTCGTGTCGTGGTCGTGTCGCATAGTGGAAAGGTTGTCTATTAAAAAAGGTTCAGTTTTATAACGATATCTTAATTTCGACGGCGCTTGTTGATCGTTTGTGGAGCTTTGACACAGCGACCGTGATGTTTTATTGTTACGCGCGCCGGACCCGAATCCGCTCCGGTCGTAAACAATGCTGTGATCATATTTTATAAATCGCTGACGACGATCGCGTCTAAATCGTTGAGTGGGTGGTTGCAAGTGCGATTGCTGATCTAGAGGTATTGAGCTTAAATCCATCCAAGTGCTATAGGATTTTTCTAACAAGAGTTTATAGTGTCTCGTCGTGTCTTGGAGTCTAGATCGGTGAATGGTGTACTGCAGTAAGCTCACTACCTAGTCTCTCGTCGGAGGTAAACGTAAATAGTGAAACGTGGGACTGTATTGTACTGCTCTGCTTAACTTTTCGATTTTTACAGGGATGATGTTACGTGTGTTATGATGACGAGAAGTGAGTGATAAAATTATAAACACGATAACTGTGCCAAGAAGTTTGGCATTCTGTGCTCTGTGCTTGCTCCGTCAGATTAATGATAATATTGTAATCACGACAACAAAACAAAACGTAAAAATATAGTAAAACTTGATGAAAACATATTAATATTACAATATTTTTCTACTTGGAACTATCTAATGAAACGTAGAAACATAAATCGAATTTTATTTGATCTCATTTGTAAAAAGCAAACTTGTATTATCTTTAGTAGTAGATAAGTACCTACTATAGATAAAAATTATCCTCATAAATAAATAGCTAAAAACCAAATAACTATTTCATCGCTATGTGTGTGTATGACAAAAAACAAAATGTAAACAATCGATATCCTTTCCCTAACCTTTAAAGGAAGTTCTTTGAATGTAAACGATACAACACAAAAGAATTAGTTATTTTCAAACTGGCGTACACCGTCTAATGAGTTACAATGCTATTACGCTACTAACAAGTGAGGGGTGAGCAGGAATGAAATTACCCATACAAAGGACTCGCGAGTCGCTCCACGGGGCGCCTATTATCACACTCGACCGTATGTAAGAAACATTCATAAGTATTCTCATCCTTATCACTATGGAAATTAGGGCTACGTTCTCCCATTAAATTGTATGATCGGAGATGTCTTTATTATACAAATAAATACAGTCGTTAACAATTGTGTCCGGGTCGAAGGAATGATGCTTATCGAGTCAATTTTACCCCGCTCGTGGAGGAGGGTTATGTTGGAGAAAAGAAATGAATTGCGTGTTGTATGCCAGGAAGGCACATGTGACTCCATTCAGGGAGGCGAAATAAGTGAACTTTGCTATTATGAGGAAATAATAAACTCTGCTTTTCAGCGTAATTTCTTTAGACGGACATATTGGATTCTGGGATTAAAGATATTATGTTCAATCATAGAATAAGCTATAGATGTTATAAAAGGCCGCTCTGAGAGCAGCCGGTCTGTCCTTGCGTAGGGTATGAATGTGTTAAAGTTAAAATAGTTTTATAGGTTATGTTCCAATAGCAAAAATAATAATTATAATTTTTGTTATTGGAATATCGATAATTATCGATTGATGTCAAACTAATCATTTGATGTCAAACTAGGCTAAGTCTGTGTCAGAGGAACTACACAGATAAATGAAGGATTGTACAAGAAATGTTTCAGTCAAGCATTTCAAATGTGTTAAATTGATATCATAATGTTATTGACAGTTGCACTTCAGTTCCACGGTCAACAAGCCGTGCGTCCGTACGCTATAACCCAGCACATTACGCCCCACCGACCATCAATGTCCGCAGTTGAAATATGAACTCGAGTTTAACGACATGTCAGTTATAACCAACACTACTATATTACGCCTAAAACAAACTTTGCGATAAGCAGCCTCGTAAAATGGCCGAGATGACATAAAACGCAATTAAACACTATCGTCTTAATAACGTAACAGGTGGAGAGACTCGTAAAAATATTTTATGTTCTTCCCTTCGTCTCTGCCACTGTGGGATCGGAGCCAAATAAAGATGTATTGATAACTCATTTTTCCAAGTAACAGTGATGCATATATTTGTGATACATTTTGTAAAACAACAGTTCAGATTTTCATGCGCGTTCGAAGAGATTTATAGAAGAGGCATGCCATGTTTAAAGCATAAATATTTGGCATTCACTTACTTCTGCTTACTCTTTAAAAGATATGAACTTCGTTCAGTGTTCCAGGGTATAGTGACGTTCCAACTACCGTACATGGGTGAAGATTTAACTTTGATTATTTCCAATTGCACTGCGTTATTGAAAATGTTTTCGATGGATTGCACAGAGTAATGAAATCCTCAACACTTACCTACCGTGCAGTTATCTCTTTTAACTAACGGTGATATGATGCACACTTTAACAATTTTAACCATTTATTTATTCGCATACTTTGCTAATGTTTTAAGCTTTGACTTGGAGTTACCATTGAATGAAGTTGCACGCTGGGTGTAGTCGCTAAAGCATCTTTGCCTACATAATATCCCGGCCCCATTTTCTCGAAGGGGTGGCATAGAAAAGTGGAGTGTACCTAATTTTCAGTATTTTGCTTACAGTGTTTGTTTACAGAGTCCCGCAATCCAATAACGGCGCGGTCCCATAAAGGTCTGAGTATTTGACGTTAGCTGCAGTAAAAGTCAAATATTAAACACGCCTACCTAAAACTACGGTGACATCCTTAAATTGATTGCCGCCATAACATTTTTAATGGCAAGTCACATTCGTAAAGCTTTCCCACTGTTTCATATTTTTATTTACAATGGAACGTTTTGTTAGTTGAATTTTATAGTATTTTTAAACATCGTAAAATATTTGTAGTCGGTACTTTTACTATAGACGCTATCACACTCAGCGTTTTTTTTAGAAAAAAAATTAAGTATGTTATTACTAATAAAATTTTAGAATCAGTCTCCTATATAAAGATCGCAAGAACTAGATTAGCAAAAGCATTTACGCTGAGGCATAGCAATTCTATGTAGATTGATGGTAATAGATGTTTGATAAATTACTATGGCAACACTGTAACCAACTTTATACAACGCTTTTAATATCAGATTTGTTTAGGATTAATGACAATAAAAATTATGCATTTATGATCAATTACAACGTAGGTATATTTACCATAAATAACAACGGATTATCTTAACAGTCTTTAGATCAATCCTCGTGTGCGTTGACGTCGCGAAATATTGCGGTTAATTGGCCAAAGCTGTAGCTTGTATAATGTATATAGCTCTAAAGTCTATCAACATGATACCGAATCTATCAACATGATACGTGATTTGCAATACTTAATAAATTAAGTTAGATTTTTTAAAACATTTATTATTATATTCTTAACAGTAGTTGTACAACTTTAAGACTGAACCGCTCGCAGCAAAAAGCGCGCGACTGATAAACATTTCAATAAAGGTGTCACGTAACGCAACGTCTGGTATAATTGATACGGAACCAACTTGCTATCTGAAATGGCCACATTCCCTTGCTTTTATGGGTGATAAATACTTTATAGGGTCATAATTATGACCATAGAGTGGTAATTTTAATTGCCGGCCCACCGCGCGTTAATTTGTGTTTTACGAGTTGGTTATTTTGTCGCCAGAGTGTCGTACCATAGAATTCTACATAATTATCGAAACGAACACTTCTGATATAGCTATCAAACCTCAGTTGCTCAATTTTCTTTGTGTTTACTTCTTGACTGTTGAGGAAGGCTGTATTTTTATTTACAGAACCCGTTATATTAAACTTGAAGTCCTAAAGCTACTTGCCTCATATAATATGAAATAACTCAGTCATTATACGTATGCAAATGGCAATTATTCAGATTATTTCAAAAAGTTATTATTTTTGTTGAATTTTCTCCATTTTTATATCGATTTTACATGATATATTATCAGGAAATATGTATCATCATACAACCGAGCAACAATCAATTAAATAACTAGCCGCACAGAATGACAAATACCGAACAATTAGAGATGGTAAGCGTCGTAATGAGTAAAGAGTGCGCACGCGCCGACCAGCTGCACTCAGCTTCACAACTCACTTCCTCTGATCTTTGACTCGGCCAATTGTCCGCATCTGCCGTCTTGACGGCCCTCGTCACTCCATCCTCACCACCCCACCGAGATCTTTCCTCCGTAGACACTTCAAATAATAACAGCGTAACACCAGGGATCACGGTATATTGGTGCCTTTGCTAACAAGCAAAATGTTATTTGCAGTTGACTAAATCACCACTTAAAACAGGAGTATAATAGAAGATGTTGGTCCAACGGTATTAAATAACTTTGTAAGAAATATGTTAGTCAATCCGTTGTTGGCACGAGGTTATGAATTGAAGTGGTTCGCGATCAACTAGGTGTTTCCGCTGCATCAGCTGTTTACGGTCCGACATCTAATAAACATTATTGATACGACGCCCACAAAGTAGACAGAGGTCGTTGTCTTTGTTTAATAGTATTATACGTGGCATGATAGAAGAGAAGTGACACCGTCAAACTTATCAGCAAACTGACGGAAAGATGATGACACAAAAATTTCAAAGTACAATCAAAATATATACAATTAAATCCGCTCAATAATGTTCCAAAAACATGAAGACTTCAGTCCAAATGAAAAATGTAGACAGAATATATTAAACCAGGAGTATGAAAACCATAAAATTCGTAGACCGGTATTATTCAGTAGCGATAATATTGAACGTATCGCTGCCGAGAGATCTCGGGCGAAGATTTTGAGGCGACAGAAGAGCAACGCACCCGATCTTCGCGAAGGTGAATTTAGCTCGTACTTCTATGGACCAAAAGAACAAACCGATCCAGTTTACTCTGTTATGTCTCATGGCGTTAGTGACCGAGGACAACAAAATAAATGTGTCATCCCTACGTATTCCTCGTTAGTACAAAATCTACGATGGACTCCAGGTGCTGAAACAGAATCAATTCATGACAACCACGTATATGATAGAGAACGTGTTAAGGAATCACATTTCACATGTAGATGTCGTGAATGTGGAGGTATGCATTGTCGAGGCCAAACTGAACCTAGTAACTGTAATGTTCGTACGTTTAAAGATAATATAATAAGATTCACGGATAATTTCACTATGACTCCCAAACTGAACGACGCTTCTTGTGGATCTTGTATGCCTGAGACATCATCTGTGACAACCTCCAATGCTTCTCTATTGGACTCTAAGTTAACTGTCCCAGAGAATTCCTGTTCCATGGCGGTGTCTCATGTTTACATGGATTATGATCCAGTATCGATTCTAAAGAAAGCAGTAAAATGTGAACCCATAAAGTATTATGAGCAAGACGTATATGATGGTTACAGTACACAGACTGATAAGAAATGTCGGATATCGCAAGATTTCCAAGAAGCCGTAAGAGACACAGAAGAAGAATGTAAGGAACTCAACAAATCGGTATCAATAAGATCCTTTCCCAAGGTGGTACGTAATAAATATCATGATTATCAGTATAATGAGAATGAACCAAGGAAAAATATTTACAATGAGGGGATCAGTGACTTAATGATAAACAACTTACCGCCGATCCACTCACAGAAATATCCAAAGCGATTTCAGTCGCCAACAGATTTAAAACCAGATTACGGTAAGACTCCGGTTGTGAAAAAAAACATTCAAAAAGTTGAGGATATTTCGTTTAGTCGTAATGCAGGATCTAAGTATCATTATGATTGTAAAATACGTGAAGCAAAACATTATATTGCGTCTAATAACGTCACAGAGCAATTAACGCATAAACCAACATTTAGGAAGTTTAAGAAAACGTTCTCTAGTAAACCGCTTCCCTATAGCAATACGCAGACAATCAAGTTTCCAAGAAAAGTTCTCACTTCAGAGAGAGACTTCGATTCATATATCGACGATGGACGATAAATGTAGCCATTTTATTAATTATAAATAAATTACAATTAAATACATTCATTCTGTAGACAGTTGCAAATTGTTAGATATTACTAAATTTACTCGTAGAATTTTACTCAATTTTCTCGTATAATACTCGCTAAAATCTCTAAAGATTTAACATTGTTATCTTTTTATTTTTTATTAGCATCCTTTTTTTACTTTAAAGGTCATATTGGTGCTAAGGAATAATTATCAGATATACATTTCAGTACGCTTTCTTTCACAAAATACGATACACTATAACATACATGTCATTATATATGTATAAGAATTAAGTACATGCAAATATGTTATGCGTACATGTTATATAAATTTGTATATATTTATATTATTTCATCAAACGGAAATTCGTATAAAAGTAACAGTACAAAAGAATAATCAAAAAAATAATTTATATATGAGTAAATTAACACTTGGTGCAACTTTTCATGTGAAGAAGGCAACAAACGAACAAGTCGCAATTATGATTGGCCACTGCGGCTCATGATCGCCCGCTGACTGTTTGGTAAGTTGGAGTCGTTAACAAATTTTTATAATAACATCTTGGAACATAAGATGTTTTTATAAAAATTTGTTAACGAGACATCAGCACATACGGGCACCTGATCCCAAAGTAAACGTCAAGAGAGCTTGTGGTATGGCTGATAAACTACATGTATACATATAAATATATACTTAGCACTAATGGATTACATTTATACTTGTACTTTATAAGGGAAGGTATAAGCGGTCTTGACGATTGAGATAGCAACGTCTAGTACCTTCACACCTATTCGGTAATTACTATGCAAAACAAATTAATTATCATCACTTCTAATAACACCAAGCGAAACTAATTTTGACGATCTAATTTTTAATTTATCGATGTCTAAAGTAAGACCATGATCTCTAAAGTAAGACCATGTAAGGACGTGTTTGATTTCGAGTGCTAAGTTCGTTACCCTAAAGTTTCAGAACAAAAAATTTCAGAGATTCATGTGCAGATGAGCGGCATCGATTGACTCGGCAGCTCGCGGCCAAGGGGTCAGCAGCTGCGGAGAAAGTACCCTTGATTGAATAATCTGTTACAATTGCGCGTGGACGCTGCTGGCTCTTGCAACATTTTGGAATACATTACTTTTCACATACAACTTAGTTCATTGGTCAACGCATTTACCACACCGTTGTGACCGCAATATAACCTATGTTTCTACGGAGCTGAAGAAGTAACGGTGATTCGTTCGTCTTGAACAGTTGTGGATTGACGGCTAATGGCAACTAACGACCAAGTTGAATACTCGGCACCGACAGCGTCCACTGGACTCCATAAGAAAAGTGACACTTCGTAGTCCGTGCTCCCCGCCCACTCGGTATGGGACCGGGTGTGACACTAACGATAATATTTCAATAATTGACAGCTCTCAATGTGATCTGATCGTTCTGATTGTTAATTTTTTGAACGTAACATCGCTTACAGATTCCAATCGCACGGTTAGGATTATTAAGACATAAAACTGTCCAGTACCTAATGTTCCTGACGTCTGTCGGCGGAGGGTCGGCGCGGCACGCGTCGCCCGACAATCCGCAAGCTCAATATCTTTTTATCCGTTTGAGTGCCAACCGTTCTTACTGCTACAGTAATTTACTCATCCTGTCCGCTCGCGCGCATCAGCTGTTTATTGTAATGTCGCAAGCACTTTGTTATGTATATAGTTAGGTTTGTAAGATATAGCGTTAGTGTTCTAAAAGATCAGCCAATGCAGTGTCGAAATAAAATCTATATATTTAATTTTTATTTGTATGCATAAAAAATAAGAGAACTGTACGCAAATACGTTTATAAATTATGTAACGGTAGATATTTTAAGATCATTTCCACAAAAGTTTTGTTTCAAAATCACTTTTCCTTCAAAAGTGCGCAGGTTGCCGCGTCTAGCTTCTGCTCATAGCCTTACGCAGCACTTTAACTACTGTTTCATATACTGTTAACTACTGTTGTTTCATATACTGTTTTGATAATGCAACCATATAAATATCGCGCATACCCAACACATGTCCGATGACGTAACAACTTTACATAACACATTAACCAAAGCGTTACCAGTGCACACGTTGCGTCAAATTATTCGGTGCCTGGTCGGAGTTAATTGAGTTAGGTGTGACTATTATGAGTTAATGTGAAGATCTAATAAAGATAATGCTCGGTTCTCGGCCGGAGCGGAGGGCGGTGTCGCTTTACCCCATCGCTTGCGTTTTAACGTGTCTACTATTTTGAAATATATTCTTCGTATCTTGTCCAGTCTCAGTTAGTCAGTCTTGTAAGTCCAGCGTTTAGAATTTTATTTATATTTGTGCAATCCACTTATAAAACATTTGGCAAATAAGTGATTTAAAAGTGTAGAATTGACTAAAGTCTTTTATTATACCCGAATCCGTAACATATATCAATTTTACATTTTACAGTGCAAAGCGAGTATAACACTGTATGTTTTACATGTGTGTTAAACCTATGTATTTCATTCGTACTGTTCGTGACTGCAAAACAGTGAACTAGTTTTTCTCCGCGATTTATTCGAGACACTATCAATATTGGATATCCAGCAGAAGATCTAACGTCGTGCGTGTTTGTGTAAATGCTTTTAATCTACGTCCACCATCTGACCGCGTGCCGTGACGGTTGCAATCCATCACGCTGGTGCATGTGCCCACACAGACACACAGTGCAACGTTTCCGATCAAACAAACACCTTGCCATGTTAGTTACGTTAGTTCCTGGACTTATATTACAAAGTAACGTCACGCCTATCAGCCCCGAAAAAATAGGCGAAGGGCAATGTCGCGACTCAACAGTTACGTTTACGTTCCACTGTGGTATAAGGAATGAGCCTATTGCACTCACCAGAAGTCCAGACCGCGAGTCATTATTAGAAATTTACAATAGAACATCTAAGTTAAAAAATCGAACAGTACCCGCGACCCGGAATTAGCCACCAAGAATTCATGATCAGGTAGACTACGACTGAAACTATTTTACATGCTTTCAAATGCATAAAGGTTTTTGAAAGTCGACTAGTTATTGCTCGTGTTAACAAATGACATTTGAGATAGCCCAATGCATCAGGACTATAAGTCATACCTCTAGACTCAACCAAATTAAATATCCGGTAGTACTGCCGTGTATAATTTAGTCCGAACAGTATAATTAACGTGTCCCGAACAAGACAATGAATACTGAGTGGATAAGGAGCAAGATGGTCTCATTATTAGGTTAAATTGAGTGTGGGGCACACAATTGACCACGACTCGGCAGGGCTGTGCGCTGACGTTATCGACGCTTCTACTTAGGTTAGAATTGATAAATTCACAACCTCTTACAATAGAGTTAATGGGCTACCCTGTAACAGAGTCGTTGCAAATTGTTGACAATATTGTATATTTCGCAATCGCAAAAATTATTAATGTAATTTTTCATGCAATTTGATAGTGTACAGCCGTGAATAAATAGACATGGAGATCAAGTTATCGTTTGGCATTTGTATAATAATTAGAACAATTATGTTATGCGCGTCGTTGAAATCATTTAAATCAGAGCAATGAGAATTAATATAGCTTGCTGTAACAAAAAGGTGAAACATTAGATGATGACAGTTGGATGGATTTTTTTTGTGTGAAACAAATACGAAATGTATGTACATATATACATGTTTTATGTATTAGCTGAGGCGTCGTTGGGCCGTGAGTCATCAACTGTTCCATTTTAACGTTCGAGGTAGTTGTAAGGTATCTTTAAGCGACGAAAGATTAGTATGCTAAACTTTGACGGTCTTTTTTTTATCGCAACCATGTTTTGAGTTTATATATTTAGATAAAGATTGATTATAATCTGTAGCTGCCCTCCTCCCGTTTCGGTACGTTCCTACTTTAGATTTCTACCTAAAACCTGCTTGGTAGAGATCGCGTATTAGCGATAATACTGCTCTCTGTATAATTTTAGATGTACCTTTGTGTATTAAAACGTATAATCTTTTGTGTTTACCTAATAAAGAAAAATTATAATTTACTTTAACAGTACAATAATATTATAGAGAATTGATGATTTCAGAACAGTAATAATGATAAAATATCAATTAACCGTGGTGTATATGTCATAAAAGAAATAAGGCTCGTAAAGCTTAGTTCACTTGTAACTACATATTTTAATAACTGATATGCCTAGAGTAGAATTATTCCTCAATTTCTCTATTTAGATACAAAATCGATCGTAAATCAATCCTGCTATTCTTTTTATAGCACATCTATTAAACCTTAAGATCTCATATTACTGAAGAGCTTTAAAAGTTTTCCGAAGTTGAAGCAATTTTCTTTTTCAATCCAAATGGTACAGAATATTATAAGGTTGATTGGAGCAATCTTTTTAATGTTTACGTTACGATTATGACAGGTCTAAACCAGTCCGAGACATGCAGGGGCGGACACCTCGGCCGTCTTAACACGTTGCTATGGCGCAGCGCTGGGCACGCGCCGGCCGTCCCACCGCGCCACTGACATAAATAATAATTACACTTAATTAAAATTATGGCAGTTACTATGACGCCTACTCGCGAGGTTGAGTTTGACTCCGTTGATATTACTATTAAGATAGTGGTTTAGGTGTTTGGTGGTTACGAAAAAGGTGGGAATATTGACGACAAAGTTTTTTAAATTTTGGCAATGGGCTGGCCACCTATTACGTGTTGTAACCTAAACAGAACTGGTGAGACGCATGTGTTTACTATATTCTTGTTCATTTTTTTTGAGGATTATAGACCTGGTATTACTTATTACAGACTTGTCCATTTTGTCCATCATTAATCATTGCGCCAAATATTTCTTTTTTGTTTGAAAAATTCTATTTATTTTAAGTCTTGAACGAAATAAAGTGGAGAAACAAAATTATGCGTAGAATGTTAATTTGCACGAGATGTGTGTTAAATTTTATATATGAGGTGATAAAGTCATGACATAGCACAGACGCGCTTTAGAAACTTCAACACTAATAGTTTAATAATTGCCAATCATATTGATAAGAACTTTATTAGGAATCCAAGACTGTACGCTGAGCATTCTTGCAGCCCAACCTGCTGCCGTGAACCGTAGAGAATCTTACTAAGTAATATGATGTAAGGTAGTACTTAAGACCGATGACAGAATACTCATCACTACATAATTGTTTACGAACTACAGTAAGAAATAACTTGTCCTTCAATAACCCTTGTCTGGTATTTAGCTATTCAATCCTTGGGTAAGTATCTAAGTTAGCATAAGTGGACTGGGGTAATGCTATATGAAATTTGGTTCGAATGGTCGATACATAAACATTTGATATGTGTATCTGTTAATATTCGATGCCTTGATCACAAATATATACTTACTAATCTACATATAGTATAGTGTCCAAGTCTATATTACAAAATACATAGCGCTTTACACTCTGAAATCTAGACACTAACCATATCAAAATCCACACGCGATCTTTAAAACAAACAAAACGAAGATCAATTACATCCTCAGCTCCAGTCGGCCGTCGCTTAACGATGGCATTGTGCTCTTATTGTAACGACGAATGCACATTTAATGATTTTGTTATTATTTGTCGGTAATCATCAAAAGATGTCAAAATGCTGACGGATCAAGCGCTTTGAGGTCCGCCGCGCCAGGGGCCAGCAACGCACTGGTCCCATTTGCATGTAAATAGCGTCGGTTACTGACTGTTCGGGTCTCGTGATGACGACAAATATTCGGTTAAACTTAGTTAAAATGCGACGAGGTAATGGCGCTTTCTATTTTATAACAACTCAATACTTACTTCTTTGAGAGCCGAAATCGACAATTACGTTATCTTTATGAGAGCAACACCGGATTATTAAAGTTGCTTGGAGATAAAATACATATGTATGGTCTGTTCCTTAATATACTAATGAAATTTTGTTATAACAGTTGCGTCACTTTTGACTGAGTTGTATTTTGTTTCCCGCTTTAACTGCTCATTGTAGCAAAGTATGCTGTTACGTCAAATTAATGAAGTATACTTTTATTTAGCAAAAAAAAAAATATGAAAAATTAGTAGTGCGTTACTTTACCGCAATAGTATTGTGGTTATATAACGCAAATATACTCAAATATGAATAGATTTATAGATACAATTTGATTGAAGTATATTAAAATATAAATAGATTTTAAACGATTTTAGTAGTTACCAATACTTTTAGACATAACAATGAAAAATGGTGTTAAATAAAATTAACGAATGTAAAAATAGGGCAGGGTTGCGCGCTCCTGCAAAAACTAATCCCGTAGGAGCTCTACGATCAATCAGGGCTGTCAACAGGTCCAGTCGTTAGTGCGGCGCGCACCAGTTACAATATGCCCACTGTTTGACTCGTATAGAGCAGCCCTGTTTAGTCAGTATTTGCAATCATCTATTGTGGGTACGTTTGGCGTGAATTATAGTTTTCGCAAATGTATTATACGGTTTTTGAGTTGATTATTTATTCATATATTACGTTATACATATCAAACACTGTCGTATATATTATTATTTATTACTAATACATGTATGTAGTGGATTGCCATATGATAAATTAAAGAATTAAAATGTATCAATTATATACCATCTACGCCCACGGTTTTCGGCGTCACGTACATTTTGATACGTGGAACTTGTTAATTTAATCGAATAATGAAAAACTGGTCAGCGCACTACTTAATAATTATATGAATAATTATAGAAACATCGTTATGAGTATTTCCAATGTGCGTGCGTTGGGATAATTTGTATGTAATTAGGGATCATTTTTATGTCTTTTGACATTAAAAAAATGTTATTAAATATTGGACGCATCAATAAATTCCACATTCGTAGCCCTACGCCGTCTTGGGTGTGACAAACTCATACACACACACACACACGCAGAGAATTAAATTGGAATATGAGCATCTTCGAAATTTGTTTCAGGTATTTGAAAATCGAGCTTAAAACAAAGAAAGCGCGGCGTTCTGACTGGCGTGGTAGACACTATGTTAAATGAGTACTTCTAAAGATTAAGTAGCATTTAAATATTACGTCAAATGAACTAGTCAATCAGTCCGGTCATTTTATTCCTAGATTCTAAATTGCTAGGGGCTAAATTGTTAAGTTAAAGCCGGAACAGCATTGGCCCATTTTGAGCCATTGCAAATGTTCATAAGCGATGCCACTTACTTGTCATCGATTCGGCCACCCGCGTTTATATATGTATATCATGCTACGTATATAAAAAAAGTATTTTTAATTTTAAACGAGAGTAATCCAAAAATATTTCAATTGCGGTAAAGGGTTTCGTCGTATCAATTTCCTTTACCGAATCATCAGTCTATAACATTTTGCATAAAACGTCGACAAAAAAATTACTAAACATTTTGATTTATTTTTTTTTGTTCAATTTGTCCCCCCGCCAGGTTACCATCGCCCGTGTCGCTGTCACACAATTGGTTTTGCCGTTCAAGATGCCGATACCTTTCATCTCACCGCCTATACCAACACCGGCACGCTGATGTCAACTTTATTACCAAGCCATTACGGTTTATAATAACTCGTTAATTGAGTGGCAAAGGCACATAATATCTTTATTAATGTAGCCAAGCTCCGATGATCGATGATAACTAATTATTAGAAACATTTCGTTGACCGTGCGACCCTGGTATCGTGATTTCGAACACAAATTAATGCTTTATCGCGTTGATATAAAGTTGTTATTCAAATGGTTGAGATTAGCGAAAGATAATCGCCGGTTATTGTGTTTGGTTATCGTTGAAATGGTTACCTGTACAGAGTTAGGAAGGCTCAGACAGGATAACATTAATATGAAATTTTGTTTATGTTATGCTTTTTAATCTATTGTTTGGTCCTTTGTATGTCGTTAGCAAAACAAAGTGACGAAAAAACATTTAAATGGAAACCTTTAGGATCGTTTAAGTTGCGACTTTTAAACAAAAGAAAAATAAACGAACAAATGCATTATTTGAAAAATTTTATTAATCCTATGCTAGTGTCGCATAGATTATGATTATCGACGAAGTTGTTTGTGAATGTGTAAATAAAGGTTTTAAAAAGATAAAACTTTAAATTCGTAAATATTGTTATTTTATGTTTATTATTTAGACAAAGGTTTTTCTTCAACTTGCAGGTGCTCAAAAGGTATCACCTTAAGAGTTTCAGCCACAAAACCTTAGATGTTTTAACTTGATCATTTAATCAGTTAGGATATATTGACCAGAGGTTTCCATATTACGTCTTTATTCAACACAATCGCGTATTAGCAGAATTCGCACTGTTATAACAAACAAAACTTAGGTAGAGTGTGGTTTCTGAAGATTTACTCGTGAATGTCCTATCGTTGTATTATGTCTCATGGACCAGGCCTGCCAACGTTTATATAATAAAGTCAGTTACGTCTGCCTATCCGCGTACCTTACGGAATAGATAAAGAATACTGCATTTTTTCTGTCTCTACAAATATCTCTCAAACATATCTCTACAAATGTCTCTACAAAATATCTCTGTCCTTACAAATCGATGGGCGTTTTCATTACAATCTTCGTACACCAATTTATTACACACTACATGAACGTTAATTACACTCTTGATACAGGCATGCAGGATTTGAAAACTTCTGACTCCCTTTCAGCCTGATATTTGCTTACAATAGGCGAGTATTGGTCTCCTTCGGCACTTATTCATAATGTAAACAACAAATAAAAAGATTCAGCGAGTTAATATATAATCTGTGTCTGTGCTGAGTGGAAGGAATTTGTCGTATGGTGTATTTAATATACCTCTTACTTGTATTTTAGAATCAGAATAATAATATTTATCAGATACTGGTCAAAGCTATATGTACTTAATAGTCAAAATCAACTTTGAACCGTGAAGGAAACCGTGAAGGATAGCTTTGTAGGAGAATTTTACTTATAAGTTCAAACTCAAGTCACTTAGTACCGTAAATATATTTCTCGATAATATCCCCATGGACGTGTGACGTTTGCTAAGTCACTCTTGTTTTGTCCGGCATTTCACTTTTCTCAATCTAAGAAGAGACTTGTGTCCACCTGTAGAAGAATTGATTATGATGAATAAGAAAAATATGAAATGGCTTATACTGGCTCTATGGAAAACTTAAACCAGCTCTATGTAAAGTGACCCTATGTAAAGTGGCTCTATGTAAAGTGGCTCTATGTAAAATAGCTCTAAGTAAAATGGTTTTATGTAAAATGGCTCTATATAAATAGGGACTAAAAAACTTGGACTTGTATGTATAAAAGTTCTACAAATATCGTATATTGTTAATATTTAAAGTTGTTCGTATGTCTATGGTTCGATACAGACGCGGCGGGCGGCGCGCTAATTGTTGAACAATACTTGCTCTTAATGGAATCTCTGTTGCTTGCCGGCCTTGCTGCATCCAAACTTATCTTGGCTAGATTTTACTAATGTTAGATCCTTTGTCCTTCGTCTCCAGAAACGTCCCCTCGCTTGGTATGACTGGCTGATCGGTCCAGTGTTCACTGTCGCTGTTACGCCGCGTCGGAGTTTCGTGATTTCGATTCCTTACCACTACAATTATTTATGTGACGGGCATAAGTTTTTGTAGGGATTTTTTTTTTTATAAATATACATTAACATGCATATAATATGTGGTTCGTCAGTTGTTGATTACCGAAAGACAGGCTTTGTTCCAATTTACTCGAGGACCGGATGGCCGTGTATAAAATCCTAATATATTAGGTATTTAGATTCCATTTATATTTATTTCAGTGGTCAAGATGCAGTTTTTGCTAAAGTGTCACATTAATGATTCGATCCATGAACAGATACAGATATTTATTTGTGTTAATAGAATTTATTGCTTTGTCTATGTTACCGGATTATGCACGGTGGATCTGCATAGCATTTATTTTTGGATATACAGTTGAAATATTTCGATTACCTAGTGCTTATCTACATCATTAATAGTGATATTTATGGGAGTAAATCTGTATGTGAATCACTTTTTTCATATAGGCGTTGCTGAATATCGAGTGCATACTGTATAAATGATCAGTCCGTTAACCTTTGTATGGGCAAAGGATTTCTATCTTTTACATATCTGAATGAATTTAGACTGTTTCACGATGAGCAAAGCAACTTAATATCTTTTTTTCTATTTAATTTAATTGCGACTCTATCATTTGTCTAAATTTATGTTAATGTAACGTTTATTACGACAATAGTCTTCTTTCAACTTATTCTTCCTTTCAATTCCAATTCTTAAAGTTCGTGACGCCAAGTCCCTGGCGTAGTAAGCAGAGAACAACGAGTGCCAAATATTTAGAAATATCATTATAGTCGCTTCTCGTTCGAGTCTTGGACAAAATTTATATCATAGTTATATAGGTGTTTATAATTTCTTTAAGAGTGTTACCATCGATGTGTTTTTCTCTTTTAATTGAAAAAAAAACCTTACAGCGTTAATCTAGCGATATGCGACTGGGTCTGCCGGCGCCCGGCCACGCATGCGCCCGACATGGAAACTGTTTTAGTGGCGGGCCGAGTGCCACGCCACACTCCGCTTCACTGCCTCACCGCTCAACGCTATTCAATATATGTACATATATACGGGTAGATTAATAGTTTGATTTAAAGTAATGTGAACACACAATTTGATTGTAGAATGTGACGTTTGAACTATTCAAGACAAGAGTGAATATGCACTTCCTGGCCCAGCGTGCTACATCCTTGGCTGCCTTTCGCTTTTATTATTTTATAGTGAATTTGAATGAGCTTCTATTGCTATAAAAAAAGAAGTATAATGAACCATATTGAGACGATGTCATCTACTATATCATAAATCAATATCTATATTTTTCATAATTTATAATAAGGCTTAACGCTATTATGGAGCTTTCTTGACTGCTTATGATGTTACCATCGCCGTAAGTAAGATAATAACTGTATTTAATATATTCTCAAGGTCGTTTAATCGTTTGCTGCTTATCGTTCAGTTTTCTCTTTGTATAATCCTATTGTGACTATGAGGAAGAACTAAATAACTTTATCGGTCACAAGCGATCTAGCGAAAGTATTTCAATGGTTTGCTTACTCCGTAAAGAATGTAAGAAAGCCATTAATGAGAAGGTAGGACAAGAGAATGAGCTAGCAGGACAACCTGTGGCTCCGTGTTCACACGAACAAGTGACCGCCACTTGACGCGTTCACAAACCACCGGTGGCCAATATTTTGTTAATTGCCGGACATTATATTCATTATTAAACTTATAAATTATATTCATTATTCATAATAAAAAGTTATCGTTTAGATGAAGAACAATTAATGTTTGGGGCCACTTCTTAAACGGCCGTTAGATTGCACACTAATCAAAGTCTGTGCATCGGAAAACAAAGAGTTGAAGACTACATATGATTTGGACACATTCTTAATTTAGTATGTCCATTGAATAGTTAACTCAAGTGTTTTTGGGTCAAGGATTGAAATTCTTTGATTGAACATAATACATATGTAGATACAATGAAGGATTTACTTAAGTTGGGATATCTATTTGGATGTATTTAAGGTCACATCTTACGTATCTGCACTCCTACACTAGACTGTACTGCTCTGCCTTCCCGTTTAACTATTTTCGGCCTAGACGTTAGGCGTTATGTTACAGTAGGTTTTGTAGAAATCCGCGTTCTACTTAAAAAGTTTGATGTTCATATGTATGTAATAAAATATGAATGGAAAGAAATAATTTCGTCGCGATTTTTGTTGCATATACATATGTATGTATTTTATGGTGCTAAATTATGCAACATATCTGAAG
>DWEI01000310.1:0-23651 GCA_018245875.1 Mysoria ambigua | reverse complement strand
TATGTGGAACTGAGTATTAAATATTTTATCATTAAGGGAGTGGACTACACTCTTCTGCCTACTTCTGGCATTACAGGTCTTATGTTACGTGCTTTACCAATACGCTAGGTACCGTATGACGAAGGCGCAGTCCCGATACCTCGGTACCGGAACATGCGAGGTACTGTATTTTCTGACTGACGACTAAAAGGAGGCTTCCGAGACATCGTGCCTCTGCCTGACGTCGAGCCTGGAGGGCGTCGTGCTGGAAGCGAGCCGGTGAGTACTGCGGGGATCTCGTAGCCGAGGGAGGCCGGGCTCTTGCTGGCCTGTCCAGTTTTAGCTTTAGGAGTCTCACATAATCCGGTACCTCAGCACACATAGAAGCACTGTAACTGATATACGTTAGACTAAAGGGTATGTCCGAGTGTAGCGTCCGGCGACCTGCGGGTGCGCGTGCAGCTCCAGGTAGTGCACGATCTGCTGCGCCGAGATGCCGCCGCGCAGCGCCTGGCGCACGGAGTCGCGCGTGAGCACGCCCACCACCAGGTCGGGCAGGCGGCACAGCAGCTCGGCGAACAGCCCCAGCAGCGCCACCTGCAGCGCCGACCGCGTGTACGCGTACACGCGGTAGTTGGTCTCCACCAGCAGGTGGCCGCGCGCCGGCGCCGGCGGCTCGCGCGCGCTGGCCGCCTGCAGCGCCAGCCGCGTGGGGTAGAAGCGGCCCGCCTTGCGCTGCCACGCACGACAACCACATCGCTTACTGTACATTCGAACTCTTCATATTAGAACAATAAACACTTCATTGAAACAATACCTCTTCCTTGCCTATCGAATGGTATCAGTAATAAGCCATACCAAGTGTGCTCACCTTCCTCTGGTACACGAGGCCGAACTCCCTCAAGTGCTGCAGAAACACCAGCATGTTGTTGCTCATGCCCTCTGTGCTGTAGTCCTAACAAAAGGTAATGAACATTAGTTTCAGCTGATACAAGTCCATCCGGCCAACACCGAATGTAGTTCTGCATTGTTAAATTTTATTGGCTGGTTAGTTAGAAGACTGCAAGCGCGAGTCCCGATTAATTGATGCTGCTTTCAAGTTGCAAGTGGGTACCATTTGAATTTGGTATCTCAGACCTTCTAACAGTAACTCCGAGTAGGCCGTCTCATGCGATCCTGGCAATAGGCTCACCTCCTATGCCACAGTGGGAGTAAATGTAACCGGTAATACATGGGACTGGACTGCCCTCTGCCATGTGTATTTCCAAGGGTTGCGAGTCTCATGTGACGAAGTAATATTTATCATCGGATCAGCTTGATGTGTGGCAATGCTAGTGTATTATCTGGGTACAGCAGCCAGCAGTGTTGTGTCCGACCACCCTACTCGCAGTCCAGTGATATCCACAGTAGAATAACTATATATGCCAATGTATTTAGTGTCAAGGTCCATTCCACTAGCACAGACATTATTGGTATATAAATATAGATGTAACCTTGCCGAGGGTGCTGAAGCTGAGCTGGTACAGGAAGGCGAGGCAGTCGGCGGCGCTGAGGCTGCGCTTCTCGGCCGTGTGCAGGTAGTGCTGCAGGAACAGCCACACCTGCCGCAAATATTTGTGGCAATTTATTGAACATCATCATTTTGAAGACAATTTTTGGTGTCACAAACCATTGCAATTAAATACTAATTATATGTCTTTTATTTTTGGCGTGCATCTGTTCAACAACAATGTGGTTAGGATTACATGTCCCTGATGGTGGAAAAGAAATTCATGGTCAAAACCCACACACTTCGAGCTTTACTTATGAGTGGTCTCTAAGTCATGTAAAGTACCAATCCGGATTGGGTGAGAGTGGAGAACTATGGCCTTAACAATTTATGAGAAAAAAGACATATGGGTCAGTAATAATGAAGCTGCAACAGTAGAGGAAATTCTCGTAGGAAACTTCATTACTAATACAAAAGTATGTGGAACATAAAAATATGTAAAGAACACATTGTGCCTGTTTAGCGGTACTCAGCAGCAGAAACTGGAATCCAGCTCGGGTGATGACCGCCGAGCCGTCATCTGCATCTCTGGAAGTGGAAAAAAATATACAACTCAGAACCATATTTCACACTTAATAACGTAATTTCACGCCCGTAATCCTCAAAGAGGTAGGCAGAGGAATGCAGAACACTCCCAAGTTTCACTGGCTACAATTACCTCCCAGTATGTAATAGGTGGTGACCCTATGGCCATGCATCGGGTACATATCCAGACTCCAAATCACTACTAGAAAGTTTAAATTAGAAAATGTCTGTAGTGTTCAAAGCGGGAATCGAATGACCCGACATGACCAACGAGGCAGTCATTTCAGTCTTATGATTTATTTATTTATGTAATAGGTATGTGTTCAGAAACTTATGCAATGTATAAGTTTTGCTGGTTACCTGGTCATGAGGCCAGCATGCAGGAGGATTCTCACAGCATCTGCACTTATACCCTCAGTCTGAGCGCTGCCCACCATGTAGTGGAGGACACACTCCCATCGCTCAAGTGCATACGCATCCAGGAAAGCCACATCCCGAGCCTTGCCGTCTGGCTCCAGAGACGATGACATGCTCCACGGTCTGCCACTGTCATTCATTCAGTAGAAAAACTCAGTATTAGTGCAATAATCATATAGACAATTTGATATCCAAATGTAAATATCGGTGGTCCATATTATTTTATTTTTTTTTTTAAGTTATTTAATCTATTCAAGTCAAAAGTATCCTTATTTATAGTCCTCATTTGATTTTGTTGTATGTATGTATGTATGTATGTGTTATTATTGTTGTATTTATTAGCATTGAGGTGCGGGCGCTATTAAATAACTACACACACGTCTTGCTCGGATAACGCCATCGTTTAATGTGGCCACAATAATAAGATACTTATATGCCGCTTATGCAATGTACGCAGGTACGTTCCCCACTTCAGCGTTGAAACTTTAGATATGTTTAATACAAAATTAAATGGTCAAATTTCTGAATGACTGAATGACTTGAATGGAATTGATGCACTATGGAGAATTGTCAACTAGTATTAAATTTACTAACTTGGAAGTACATAACAATATATCTTCAGACCAGGTCTAACAAGCGTAACAGCAAAAGTCACAGTACTGGTATAGAAGAGTTTAACACTTGTATATTGTGAGATTGAACAGAATAATAAAAGTATGAAACAAAAAGGAAAAGTATGAAACAAGTGGTGCAAGATAACACATGTTGGTTTACCTCCATATAAGCTTACCCTCCGAGAAGTGCCACTTTTAGATTCTTCTTGAAGGATTGTGCCAGCATCCATCCCGGTAGACCTCCTGGTATGGGAGCCTCTTGCCACACTGATAGCTCAGATAGAGCTTCACAAGCTTTGCTTTGTTCCCTGAAAGAGAAAGTAGGAAGTATTTTAATAATAATATGCCGTAATGTAGAAGTTACGTTCAGAATAATGAATCAATTAGTTATTGAGATTGGAACACAGCACATGGTGCTAATGAACAAATGGTCTCAATATTGCTTTGTAACCTTATTAAGTATCCTCCCTCAGTCCACTGCCGAATGTAGGCTTTCACTAAAGGTATTTGTCCATAACTCACACACTGTCCCCGGGGGTTTGGAGTTATTGGGGTTACAGAGCACAGTTTCACAATGCTACTGCTCGCTAGTGGCCGACATTCGGTTGTGCCTGGGTATGCTATACTAAATTACCAATTTCATTTGCATTTTACTAACATAGATATTAAATTATCCAATGTTTCTCTATAGTTACATACTAAGGATAAGTCCTAGCATTATGTGCATTGTTGAACATTGTAAAATAATACTTGGCATGTGTCTGTGTAACCCAGGAGGCGACAACAGCTTGAGGCACTGGCTGTTCCACGAACAGTAGCCGGATAACGAAGTGGCGAGCCAGGTCAGGTAACTCCCTGAAATTAGATGATTAAAATGAATACATTATTATGTAAAATTTTCCTCTAGGACTTATGAGGATTTTGATTTCAATGCCGTCTTTGTGTCCGTACATTACGTTATAATCTTATTGTGACATCAGGTCTCTTACAGGTGGAGATCTGAGAGTGCCTAATACCACTAGTCTCAAAGACTTATTAACATTCTTCCTTAACAATGACCATTCCTTTTAAATTGACACAGAGCTTTCAGAGACTATTAATTCCTCCATCAGCCAATATTTAACCTATTTGGTGATGACAAGTGATTATTTTTAAACTTAATAAGGAACTCAGTATCACTGTTACTTTCTTCAGAGGTGCATTTTCGTCATCCATCAGCCTTTTCCGGTCGCTAGCCATAGGCCTCCCCCTAAACAGTGCCAGTCCACTATTCATGCAAGTTATTTTAGGTTCATTAATCGGTCCCCTAATCGGTACCAGTCTACTAGTTACGCAGGTTATTTTAGGTTCTTTAAGTGGGAAATACGTTCAAAATCTAATCAAAGAAACGTACAATAAGAAACGAAGGAGTTTCGCATATATTCACGTAATTTTTGAATTTGTAAGTAGCAAAAAGCTTACCGGTATACAGCTAAACATATCGTAGGATAGTTGTACAATGTTTCAAGAAACTGTGGGGAACGGCTTTTCAAATATTCATGTAAGTCTTTGCACTGTAACGTTGGAGATGGGTTTAAGTTTAACGACTTAGACTTTGATTCCGACATTTTCGGTTTTAATCAAAACAAACCCATTATTTATTTATATTTGACAAACGGCTTATTTGACATTTCTAATTCCTCATATTGACAAGTTCACATGTAGCTCACCTCACAAGTATAAATTGAAAAAAATCATATTTAATCTGTAACAGAGACGTTCTTTTTTTTAAATAAAATACATATGTAACCAATCCAAATTATGGTAAATTTGGTATATAAATATGATATACTTTTAATAGGATTTTTAAAAGTATACACATTGAAAAAAATATATTTAAGTTCAATAGCAGAAGAAAGGTACGTAGTAAGTTTTATAATATTATGACCAAAAATATTTTATTACTAAAAACTTATTCTATTTATAACGTCTTCTATTAGTAAAATACAGATAAATAGAGAACTTGTATTATTACTGTTATTTTATTGTTTTAAGAAAAGCCGTAAACTAAACAACATATAATACTTTTACCATATTTCATTGTTATAAAAAAGCTCCGATAAAGGAAAACCTAACATGTATTGTATAAATTATTATTGTATAAATTAAGAAAAAGATTTAAAGGTAATTTTAACAAGAACTAAGAAATTACGAAACGATAACGTAAAAGAAAGAGGACGTGTCCAAAAACTTTTTTTTAATAAGTTATCACCCTGCATTTAGGTTCAAAGTCGTTGTAAATGAGGAGGTGGTATTTAATGTCTATATAATTCCATACCAAAGATATTTTTTTTAATCTCTTTGTCCCATACAAAAGAAAAAAGGTTCATGCACACATGTCAATATGTAACGCACACCTGTACAATTTTGACGTATAGATGGAAATATCGTGTCTGTGTACAGAGCACACAGGCGTGTGGCGGCGAGTTCACCGCATTCATTCCCGTCGGCAGATGGCGGATGCAGTAGACGCTTTCCGTCAGTCACGTTCAGACAACTTGACGAGAACAGTGCGAGTCCGTTTCGCTCAGCACCATTTTGTATGTATCGTTTCGAACGGGACATTGTGTGTATGTGCTCCGTGAATAATTGCAAACCACGAGCAGTGTACGGTTCGGTCGAGTGTTTCACTTTCGACATGCCCGCGGAGGGATCGATGCGATATCTCGGGCGCTCGTAGAAACCGCGCCTCCGTCATGAGCGAGTGATCGTCGACGTAAAAAAAGTTGACACAGGAAACATGTCTGGGCGGCCCGCCGACGCGGATGCGAGCGAAGGGTTCGAGTTCGAAATTCGAAAGCGGTCATGTCATCGCCTCTCGGATTTCGTATAAGTCACCGTCCAATGTCAAAATCGTGTACGTACCGCCAGCGGCGAGCGCGACAATGCAGTCGTTGGTAGTGTGGTGGGCGGTGGTGTCGACGGCCTGGGCGCTGGCGGGCGCCTGCTCGAGCTCCATCTCGAAGCGGCCGGCGCGGCCCGCGCGCCCGCAGCGCCCGCCGCCACAGCCGCAGCCGCAGCCGCGCGTCAACGTCACCTTCCCCACGTTCAAGTGTGAGCGGGACTACTCGGAGTACTACTGCCTCAACGGCGGCGTGTGCTTCACAGTGGTGATCTCGGACAGCCCCATCTACAACTGCGAGTGCCGGAGCGGGTTCGTGGGGCAGCGCTGCGAGTTCAAGGATCTGGACGACTCGTACGTGCTGACGAGCCGGCAGCTGATGATGGAGACGGCGTCGATCGCGGGCGGCGTGACGGTGGCAGTGTTCCTCGCGATTCTAGTCTGCTTTGGCGCCTGGGTGCGCCTGCACCGGCGCGGCAAGGCGCCGCCGCAGGAGGAGCGCGGCCACGTGCAGCTGGTGGCCGTGGCGGCGCCGCGCGCGCGCGTCCGCCTGGCCGCGCAGCCCCACCGGCCGGCCCAGGCGCCGCAGCCGCCGCAGCCCGTGCGCTAGTGCCACAGACTTTGCTGTTCATACTGTATTTGTGTACATATAGTCTAGATTACTCTGTAAGTTATGTGGATGCTACGGGAGATAAGAAAAATTTATGTGATAATTATTTTACAAAGCTTATAATTTATTTGGAAGGAATTTCTTTTGTATATACTGGATCCGAGACGGTCGTAAGTCGCAGTGGCGCTTGTGAAATTCCCAGTTCCTCCCCGAAGGTCTCGCGTGGATCGTAATCTGTATTATCTTGTTGGTGTTCAGTGTATCGGACCTGTCGGAAGGGTGCCCGCCGTGCACCTAATGCTACTCGCCTCTGGTACAACTGTTTCCTTATATCGTTGCTCTCGTATCGCTGGATACGGGAGCCCGCCTGTCCGGGCCGGAGTGGCAGCTGTTTTGTCATTTTGGATTAGATCAGAACATTCTTATTGGAGTTCTCATTGGAAGCCGACGCGAGCGGTCCCTGTGCTTCGCCGCGGACAGGAGGGCGCACTGTCTCCGTTGGTGCCGTCGGCGCCGCCGCATGTTATTGTACTGTAACGCGGCGACTGTTCAGGATGTGGGCCTCCGTGTAGAGTGACCGGTCCGTAGCCTCCGGGCCGCGCCGTGGCGGAGCACGGCCGCGGCGCGACGCGGAGCGCGGCAGCCCCCGGCCGGCCGACGCCGCGCCCCACATTCCATCCCCCGGATAGCGTGTTTACTGGTGTCAGTATTATTTTGTAATACGAGTGTTAAGCCAGCAGCTTTACTGTATTTTTTTAATTTATACCTGATATCCCACTGGGATAGAGCTGTATTATATTGGTCGGTGTCCGCAACCCGGCCGACGCGAGAAGGCTTCTGTAAATATAGCCCGCGTAGGTATTTATTAGATATTTATGAACGTTTATTTATTGACTGCTTTATTTAGTTAAAACTACGATGAACCGCATCCAACTTCGCCTTTAACAATTAACGGTTGCATCTATTAAATCTCGCTAAGCACGGCCTCGCCTATCGTTGTATTCCCCATTGTAATCTCATTATGAATCTCCTCTGTAAAAATCGTAAAACATTGGACGGTGTGTATGTAAGGGCCCCGCTCGCAGCGCGACGCCCGTCCGACTCTCGCCCGTAGCGGGTCGGGCCCGCCTCAGACCGCAGCGGCTGATCGATCAAATGTTGATTGTGTTAATGAAATCTGTTGTATGATTGTATGTATGTATAGTTGTCCCGTAAGTTGTTATTTCTGTGGAGTTGCACTGTACGGGGGTGGTTGAAAAAAAATTGTAAATTAGTTCCTGGCGCGAGGCGCGAGGCGCGAGCTCGCCGGGGGGCTGCGACGCCGGCATCGTTTTATTCTAGACCGTTCTACCACTTTTGATGTGATTGACGTAGTGCGAGGTGCCGCGTCGCCGGCCTCCCGGCCCGCAGCGCCGGCGCCTTGTGGCGGCGCGTAGTCCATTGTGTCGATTCATATGAGATTGTTTATATGAACATTCCAACGTATAATAATATGTAAAGTATTACCTACATGGCGAATAATTTTGAAATATCTGTTAAGACGCTACATTGTTAATTATACAGTTTTCTATTGATAATTTGTTAAAAGAAAATTATACGAAACTAAATCCTTAGAAATGTTTTTGATTTACTGCCACCATCTATGTAGCCGTTACCTGCCCGGCATTCAACTAAACGGACGCACCGTCACACGCCGCCCATATATATACATATACAGTTCAATAAACAATTTGATTCCTCCGCAATGACCCGTACAATATAATGTAGGAGAAAATGAAGCCGTTAGCGGTTCGGTAATGACGCACATTACTATACATATATTCGTTAATCAATTTAATCTTGACCTGCTTTCAAATAAAGGTAACGATACATTCTTAAATTTTTGCTAATTGCACTAAATAGATACATCGGCACACGGTTACCGTCGAATAATTTAAGTTGTGCAAATATCGCGACGAGCGGCGGTCGGGCGGAGCGGCGTCGCCGCCCGCGGCGCCGGCCGCAGTGCTCGTGCGCTTGTGCAATACCACCTGTTATTTAAATTAGTTCACCGATAACGTGCCACCGCCGCGAAATTGATTGGTCGTCCGTTACGATTAATAACATCTATCTGCCGCGTCAGCACGCGAACGAAAGTGGAGGTGGGGTTTTCTCTTGTGATCGTAACGAAATCGAATTGGGAACGATGGGGTTCTCACTCGGTGCTATCGGCCGCGCGGCCGCGCCGGCCCCGGAGCGCATAAAGGACCTAGAAAAAGCTGCGGCGACGCGACGGCCCGGCAGCCCATTGAGGCTCGGGGAGCATATTTTTATGAATAGGTGGCCGGGACCGGTCCGCCACCGGCGTCGCTCGCGAGAGTTCATTGAATGAGTGGCCGTTCGTTTGTTGACATTCCCCGAAAACCTGCCCCGCCCGGAATAGCCGCGTATCACGGGCTCGCGGTGCACGGCCTACGACAGAAATAGCCGCCGCTCCCGACTAGATTAAAAGGCGTTTTTGGAGTTCGACACTTAAAGGACTCGCTTATTCAGTCGGAATTAGGCGGATGTCGACGCGGCGTGAATGGGGATTTGGGGAAATGTGTTTAGTGCGTCGTTAAACCTTTGTGGAGCTAGACGGCGCGCTTCACAAATGTGTCAATGCTTTATTTATTCGTCGTCCGCATTATCTGTCGCTGACAAAGAGCGTCTGTCCTGCGTGCGCCTCGGCTCGAGTGACAGATATAGATTACGCATTACCAACATTCGTCATACAGGATAGAGGTTGCGAAATATTACACATAGTTCGCTTAATCCTAATCGCGACAAAACTTCCTTTCTTCTTATCTCACATGTATTATCTATGTTTAATTGCGTCATTTCAAAAATATATATTGCCAGTAAAATAGGTAAAACAATATAATTACAATAAATCCGTTAAAATGTCGACAGTAAAGACAAACAAGGAAATAAGACAACTTTGTAGACTGTATGAGTGTTTTCGCTTACTCACCTGTTTGATAGGTAGTAAACTTATTTGCACTTTAGTATTTCCATAGACGCGTGACAAATCAGAATGTTACAAAGTAGTTATCAGTTGTCATCTAGCCTGTCTTTAGCGATATGACAACCTGTACATAAACCGGAATCTATTTTGATAGATTTCGAAGAAATTTGTTTTGTACATTTCCTGTAAGTTCTCTTTAAGTATTGAATAATGAAATAAAAAAAATGTCACTCAATAAAATACTCGTAATATAATGTTTGGTTGTTATTGAAGTTGAGTATTGTGTGGGTCATAGGTTCGATTCTATCTAAAATATACAAATTCGATTCATATTATAATATAGAAATATATACAGCTAAGTATATATTTAAATATTCCGTCTGGTTACCGTAATAACCTCTCTAGATCTCGTTGGGATCAGGTGGTCGTGTCTGCAGATGTACCAAAATTTAATTATTATTCATTACTTATTTAACCTGTAGTACAGTTCTAAACTAATGTATTTTTATTGTATTATATGACGTACAAATATTGTACTCATGAGAGTGACAGGTTGTCTTAATATGATGTCTTTTAGAGACATATTTATTATTTCATACTAGCTGGCCCGGCCAACTCCGTACCGCCTTTTCAGTTTTTCTTCTTTTTCCTTTTTTTCAAAACCTACCTTAGTGTTCTGCATTCCTCTGTCTACCTGTTCGGCCTCTGTACTCTGCCTACCAGTTACGTTTTTTTATGCTCATAAAATACGAAAATCTGTATACGACGATTTGTAACTCTATAAAAGATAAAATTAAACATTTCCTTAATACAAAGAATAAAAAGATCCAAAAAAAATAAAAAGATAAAGTCGTCGGGGTGCATGAAGCGGACCCGCAGTGTTACTGTGCTGTATTCCCTAGTAAGAGCAGTTGCAACTTCCGTTAGCTGTAATGTAACTCACGAAACGATTTTATTACGCCCGCGGGCGAAACTGTGAATGAACACATCAAGTCAAGGCGAGCCGAGACAATCGGCGACATCCACCGCCGCCGACCGACGACGCCGGCGCACCGAGACCTTCCCGCCCGCTCTCGCGCCCCCGCCACGCAGGTGTCTTGGACGGTTTTAATAGAAACGCATGGGTCTACCGGCTGGTCGCGGTTTCAGACGGAACGTCGCTCTACCCACACGACTCCTTTATGGCATCGGCCAGTGGTCATTGCGTCCAATTAACGTGCCTACGTGCCGGCCCACTTTGTCATTATGTGGCTCCGCGAAATCTTCCGACTAGTACATGCTTAATACGCAGTTTTAAATACGAACGCCAAAGTACACTTTATGACGCGACCATAGCGGCGATAATACTTCGGCAGCACTCGACGATTTGGTGAGGAAATCTTGTCAACTGTGAACAAATTTACTTTGTTCTGGATTCAATCCCAAAATGCACGGAAGCTAATTTTATTAGAATATTAAGATTCGATCCCTTTTTTCGTCTTTTCCTGGTAATTCTGACTTTCTTTTGGATATGTAGGTTATCTGAATTAAATTTTAAAACATTTTTTTGATATATAATTTGGAGCAGACGGTTTATCTCCTCGTAAAATTCAATTTATGTATTTTCGATGGACTTGAAGCTTATAATATAGTTAAAGGTGACCTTAGACGCACACTGACTCAAATAGAAATAAATTTTCTCAATTTTGGATATGTGATGATGGAGCAAGTTATGGTTTAAAAGATACTTTTGATGAATATAGTGTTTGCTATATTACCAGCAATCATGAACATAACGAAACTAATGTTCATGTAAATGAATGGAGAGTAGTTATTCAATGCTTTTTTTAGCTTCGGATTGCGCAAAGTCTGGTATCCCCAATTCCTGGTATAGTTTTTTTAGAATATAAAAATCTATAGTGGGTTGTAAATTTGTCAATAATCAATCAACTTCAGATCCAATTGGTTTGGCCGCGTCAGTGCCGGTATTGTTAGTGTTACAGTGCAGTATTAGATGTTGGGCTCCCTTTAGATGCTCGTACGATGACTATCGATTAAATAATCTCATTTATCAGATACTCATCTTGACGGATATTTGACTGGAGCCCAAGTGGATGGGGTATAGCACAACGGTGCAGCGGCCGCTCGTCTGGCGCGAAGCCCGCGGCGCGCTCGAGTGGCGCTTCCTGCGGCAGATGGCAGCACGTGCGCGCGCGTGCGCCACTACAACTTATCGATGTCTTTGAGCTCATTATGTCGGCAATCGTTGCCGTAAACGAAAGTTTTGATTCGGTGCATGTCCTTAATTAGTATTATTTAAATAAAAAGAATGTACGCTGATTATGCACGTGCACTTGAAAAGCTTACATTTTTTGTTACAGGCATTGTAAGCAGTATGTAACTGTAATGATAATAACTTATATGCCTAACACGCGTGTCAAATTGTTATTGCTTTATTTCGATAGTATGTTATGTAGGTAAATGTTGATAAATCAGTCGGCACTGTGCGTTGTGCTGTGTGTCGGTGGTGTGGTGACAAACAGGTGTCAGCTCTGCGTGCATTATTCGCGACAGCACATGAGCGTCGTTTTCGAGTTTCAAACCAGTTTGGTTGAGGGTGGGCTGAAAAAACGCGAAACGCACGTGCCACCTGCCTTTCATGGCGTCATTGTTTGATGAAGCACCTATCGACGCTATCACGAACACCACTGACTGCCTACTTAATTGTGCGTGCTTTTTTAAATTTACGACATAATGAAGATGACAAATTGTGTCCGGGGGGGGGGGGGATATCTTTTTAATATTGTTAATATTAGTACAGATAAAAAACGTTGAGTGAAAATTACGATTCTTGTAGTATTTAATAAAAATATTTTAATCCTTTAAAGCTACAAGATCGCAACCCACAAATAAAATTTTACTTTTGAAGTTTATAAAATCTTTTTAATGTATAATACAGAATATATTGATCAAGTCAGTCGCATAACGTCTCCATCAGCTACTGGGACGAATTGGAACGTTCCGTGAGGCGCGCCGGGGTGCTCGTTAGTCGACAGGGTCGCACCACAATTTGCTATCTAAAATACTTTACATTCCCATTTGACGAGAAAAATTAAAAGAGCTGATTATACATATTAACTTTCTCGTTGGTCGTGTTGGTTGCAACTGTTACTGCCGATCGGGAGGTCCCGGGTTTGATTCCTGGGTCGAACTATTTTTTTTTTAAATTTCGATTTTATAATAGCAGTCCGGAGTCTACGGATACGTGCCCTGTGTATGGCAGTAGGCTCACCACCTATTCCGTAGTGGGATGTAAACGTAGCCGGTGAATCGTGGGTGTGTTCTGCATTCCTCTGCCTACCTCTTCGGGGATTGCAGGCGCATTGATAAACTCTGAATTGACATATATTATGGTTAAGTTTAAATGGTTATGTTTGGTTATGGTTATTGTTAAGTTAAAAGTTAAGGCTGTTACGGTTATATGTTAGACGTAAAACCATGACGTAAGGACTCGGCCCCAGGAGGATTTTACGAGCGTCTACATGCCGACATAGCTATATTTGTGGACGTACGATTTTATCATGAGTAATATGAGTGCTCATAAAAATACAAGGAATCTGTTACGCCGACCGAAAACGGTCGATATCCGACGCAATATCTTCTGTTTCAAAGAACTGATTGTGCTCATATTCTATGTACAACGTATTCTATGACGGTGTTTATTCTATGACGCTAAGGTTGATGTTAAAAGTAGTAAGGGAAACGAAACCTGACCCATCAGATATGATGACCAAATAGCTAATCTACATATCTAGCCATCTTACATGATGTACCTATACCTATGAGGAGATGTTTGATCCCGGGGACGCTGACTGTGTCGTACGCGCGCGCAAGGCGTTCTTCTAAAGTCGCAAATGTGTAACACCAGTAATACGCACCATTAATATTTGGTCTACCTACAGAATAGCATATTCTTTTTATAAATTATCCTCTGTATCATTCTGGGTTATTAGTTGAGGAGCTAAATGTTACTCCTGAGTATTGGCATCAAATTAAAATTGTCACGGTCTTATCGGTTACAAGCGGGTGCTTTCATTGAACGCCGAGTCAGATCATTTCTTGAGTTCCTCTAATAAGCCGCACACACACATTCGATCACGAAATCATAATAAATGCAGAGTGCAGCAGCGTCCGGAGCGCGGCCGCTTCGTTCCCATTCTATTATACACTCGCGAGCCATTGTCAAACAGAAGTAATGGCGCATCGCGATGGCCGTCGCGTGGGCCGTGGGAAGAGCGTTCTCCGGCCGACGGGCGGAGCCCCGGCGGTCGGCGGGGCGTCGCTGCTACTGCGCTGGACGCCGTGCGACTCCTGCAGTCACGAGGGAGCTGGTGCAGTGCGCGCCAATCAACTAATAAACTACACATGTTTTATAAACATATGCTTAAATAGATACATTTTTCTCATCCATACCGATTCCAACCTAAGTGGTTGCCTTCTAACGAGCTTACAATAACCAAGTTTAGCTAAGGGAATATAATTCTGGCGAATAAAATAAAGAGACGTGTGAAGGAAGTGTGGGCCTCCGGCGCCGAGCGGGAGCGCGCTGCCGGCCTGGTTCTAACACTGCTCAGACCTATGGATTAAAAGTCAGATTGGTTACAAACCGTTGCATCGGGCCAGCTCACGCCAAAGGGAGGCTGATAACAGTCATCAGAGCTAAGTCTAGATCTTGACACGACGTGTCCATCAAAATGTATATAGCTCTCGTTGTAACCGTGTCGCTGTGGCCAGTAACATCCCCCGGCACTGTGCTCCGCGAGCCTCAGCCCGTATGTCCAGCGCGGGGATCCTGTGCACGCCCACCCACTCGAGAGCCGCATCCAGCAGCGACTGCAATAGGCTGACGATAGCGATGATGTTGAACAGCATCTCGGACCGAGCGGAGCTGTTCATAACGGGACATGTACGTAACTACAGTCCCCCGCGTACCCCTTCGCGGATCACAGGCGTGATGTTAGGCTACTTGTAAACATGCTCGCGTTGTTTACGGCGCGCGGCACAATGGCCGACGCACCTAAACATTGCCGCTGACAGACAGGTCACATGTTATTGTTTGTGTCACTCGTACGAGACCTTTCTATAGAGTTTACGTCAATTAAACATCTTATAATAATATCGAGTGTCGCGAGCCATGCCTGGGTCATTGTTAGCAATCTGCTGATGAACTATATGCAGCACGCAGCATGCAGCAGCATGTGTGTAAATATCGAAATATCAACTTACATACATACATATTTTGTCGGATACCTAATACGTGTTGGAGTATAAAAACGTTTTTCACTCCGACACGTAACAAATGTTTGTGTTCATCACACAAATATACTCTCGAAATACATATTGAAAACTTTGTAAATACTATTAAAGTCTTTAAACATTAAGATTACGTTATTAAAAATATTTCTAAGATTAATGTTGTGATGTGATGTTTTTCAGGTACAATTATGTAAAGTGTTTATTTATGATTCAAATTAATTGCCTTGTTATCTCAGTTATGTGAGAATAATCAGCAAATTATATTAATTATTTCTAAATTATTGTTATGTTAATTATGTCAAAATAATGTTTTATTACGAATAAAAGTTAAGTACTTTTTTTTTAATTAATTATACTCATGTAAGTATGTCAAAATAATCGTTTACCTATAAATATTAGGACAATCGTACTATATTTTTAATAGAATATTGAAATAGCGGCTGCATCCAGTAAAGAGCTTGCAAGTAAAAGTTTTGCTTACGTACACACTTGTGCCCAATATTGAGAACTTTACAGAGATTTAACTGAAGTCTGTTGTGTTTATCATATACCTTGGAGTTAATCTGCTTCCGCTGTTATCGTGATCATTAAGTTTGATTATTTCAAAACGTTCGAGTCAAGTTTCGGCGTATTCAGTACAAGCGAGTAATACATTTTAGATATATAGTAAAAACTGTGCATTGCTTAGCATACTGCTTCGGTGACACGGACGCGTCGCAGTCGGCCGGCGAGTGGGCCGCGTCGCGCCGCGAGCGCCGCGAGCACGCGCGCGCTGCGAAGTGCCGCGCGGTGGCGAGCCGATTCCGTTTAGAAACCTGAGCAGACAGTGGGCCCGGCGAGATGAGTCCCGCGGCGCGCGGGGGCTCCGCGGAGATGGCGCCGCTCTAGTGCCACGAGACGAACTGATTCATCGACTGATTTTAAAAAAATACTGAGCCCACTATATTGTTTGTATTCATTAAATGTTCCTATAAGATTGTTGAGTGGATTTTGAGGCCGTGGTTCCGAATGTACAGAGCCAGTTTCCCGGGTTCTTTAAAAGTGTAGTACATTTTTTTTTCAAAAATGATAACATTTGTGTACTGTCATTACGACACATTACTTGAGAAGGGATTCATGTTTCCCAGTTGCTGAGTGGTTATAATCATTGAAGGGGTATAGGCAGGGTCAGATTACGTGTAGCTGCGGCCAATAGAATAACGTAAAAGAGGCCGGTTTCAAAAACATTTTTATTATATGGAAGTGCGTGTAAACTTGTATACTCGTGGCAACCAGAAGACCTTTGTAGAGTCAATGGACCAATTTAGAGTACACATGAGAAACACGCCTATAACGTAAAAAGTGACCCAGAAAAATTGATAAAATAAAAATTTAATGAATCATCAGTGGATTACTGGACAAAAAACCTCCATTAAATGATAAACGTGAGCTCACCGGAACCTTGGCCCCTCGCGTCCACTTTGGCCGCGCGCAGCCTGTAACATTTAGTATCGACAAAGCTTGGCCGCCCGTGCCGCGAGCACATCACTGCGGCCGCGGCGTGGGAGCCGGGCTCTGTACATGGCGCGCTGCCGTCACGCGCGCCTCACTCGGCAACACGCGCTGTGACGTCGTCGAGTGACTGTGTTGCATGTATGTATGGGTGTGTTGGTTATTACCATCATACAAATATACTAAAAAAATAAACCGAATTTTAGTTCTTACTCTGTTTTTAAGAAAAAAATGTTAGATTATATAAATTATATTATTTTGTCTTAAAATAATGTCTGCCTCATTGGTCGTGTTGGTTCGATTCTAGTAGTGGTTCGGAGTCTGGATATGTGTTCGATGCATGGCAATACGCTCACCACCTATTCCATAGTGGGACGTAAACGTAACCGGTGAAACGTGGAAGTGTTCTGCATTACTCTGCCTACTTTTTCGGAAATTACAGGCGTGAAGTTACAATGAACAATTAAAGTAGTAGAATGACAGTACATAGTCAAAGAATAAAGCTTTAGATGAGTGTGGACTGTTGAGAATGTTCTGGACCATCACATTGATACTATATTTCTACAATGACGCAAATGTACGTAGACGTTAACGGACTGCTTTCGCGTATCTAATGAAATAATTAATATTTTAATGGTGGTAAGGAGACTCAGTATCCATTTATTACTGCCGTTACAATAAAATTAAAATTTCCTAATTGAATACCTACTCGATTCATTCGCTGGAGCTCATGAATTTTAAATTTAATATAATTACTGTAATCCATTAGTCATGTAAGTCTTTCAGCAATAAATAATGAAGAATACATTCGTGTGATTTTTTGGAAGTCGTAGCAGCTAGATGTGTTTTTTCATTAATATTGTCAGAACAAAGTAGAAGTAAATTTCCGCCTGCAATGTAACAATCTAATTTCTTCCCTCTACTACTGGCTGGAACACACTTTTATGTATAATCTCTGTAATATATTGACATCTAACAAAATGAATTGTGCTATTTTCGAAACTTGCGATATTTTTTTATTTAGATAATTTGGAAAATCTTTTAAAGCAAGTAAGAATATTTTTGTAATACATGTTCCAGGGTAGATAAATGTTTTAGTAGGGTCTAATATTTCTTGTGCCAAAAACTTGAGGACGTGTGATTCATTGTAGACATGGTGTAGGTAAATCATCAGCATCCTGCTTAGGGCAATTGTGGTAATGGCGGCGTTTCCCGCGCAAAAGTGACACGCGGCGACAACGTCCGCCGCGGCAGCCGCTGCGCTGTCTCATCGCCCAGAAATTGGATAATCATATTATCATCTTGTTACCAAATCACACGTCATTTTAAAATATACACATTGTGACCACACGTGCGCATGACAGTATATTTTCGTAAGCGAAATACTTGACCTATATTTAACTTTTTTTAATATAGCTCTATCACTTTGTTATTTAAATCTATTGTTACATACCATTCAACATTGGAAGTTTGAGTGTAGACAGGTATTATTTTAATAATAGATAAATTAATGATAGTTAACAAATACATTACAGCCTATTTTACTTATTATCTTCTGATATTCAAAATGAGACATCGATGACATCACTTCCTCCATATTGCAGGAAGTGTGTGGGAGTATCAAGTTTTCCGAGTTTCTTGCTAGGCTAGACTAGGCTAGACTTGCCGATTGTTTGGTATTAATGTTATGGAGAACTACGTATTCTAAGCGGTCAGAGTATTTAAGAAATGCTAATATCCATGTCTTTTTCTAAAAACTTTTTAAATCTGCAGCAAATCTAGCAATAATAATTCAGGATTAAATTAAATTTTACATTTAAATAAAAGTGTAATATGTAGTATTTAATGTTAATTCCATATAATTTTAAAAACCTCAACTGTCAGCCTCATACAATGTAATGACTGCATTGCGATAACCATTACGCTTTAAATTTGAAATTTTACTAAATTTTAGGTGTCCATTGCATGTGAACTGGCCGTCTAGTGCGATAATCTTGGCCAGCGATGGAAATCATGTTGGTTTAAGAGGTCACTTGCTTTCGGTTTCTAGAGCAGGCCCGTTAATGGTGTTATGCAAAAAAGGCCGGGCGCTAATTTGCTAAATGTTTGGCGACGTTACCGCATCGAGGTACAATATTGATTTAAGCTGTTCGCATTTAAATATATGCTTCAAAGTGAGATTGTGCTTAAATTAGTGTCGTCATTCGTGGTTGTTTTATTCAAACTATTTAAAAACGCATAACGCTTCGTTAATTAATTATACGCTGTTATAATACAGATTCAATGATACCATTATATTTCCGACATTTAAGTTGCGGACCATAAATTGAATTTTTTTGATGTACTCTTATTTATTGGTAATCACATCATCATCTTCATGTATGTAGCCGTGCCCTGGCTGATCGCGTCACGCCGCGTTCTGTCAGCGTCGGTCTTATTCGTCTCCTAGAACATCCTGTATCTACAAATATCAATTTATATTGTATGGGGAAGGTTTTATTACTTTTTGTAATGTTGTTTTTAACGTATTATTCATGGCAACATTGGGCAAAATGTAGATGAAGGACAGACAGCCGATAAAATAATACGAGCAACATTCGCAATTCCGCCAACGACTGTATCAACGCTGGGCCATTCCTCGTCGGCAATGACGGCAAACGACACGCGTAAAATATAATGGCGAGTGCCAGCATTTAGGCTGTAGTTATGGTCGATATATTTTATACGACGAACGAAATGCGGCAGGCTTCATGTCGGTACAGTTAGATATTTAAAGAAAATACGAATTTCGGTTTTAGCCTTTGATCGCCACGCGGCACGTGCGTATGGCAGTTCATTTTACAGACTATATAATAGTTATGTATTAGGACATCCCTCACACAGCCTTCTGCTTCCAGATTACACAGAGCCTATGTGATCATTTTGTGCTACAATTTTTAACTATTGTATGTATTAAACAAACAGTGTGTTAAATTATATTCATGATAAAGAATTATGTACATTTTTGTTATTTCAAGAGCATTAGATGCTTACCCCGAAATGTTCATCCCCACCTGGATCGACTGGCAGAAAATATCGTAGGTATGGCATTAATTCTGACATTTGTTAACTGTAGCAAAGGATATATAGAACAACATAACGTGACACTATATTTCCCCAGAGGGGCAGACGGGGGGTGAATAAATGAAGGACAAACAGAAAGACAGCAGTTAAAACGGCAATAAATCAACGGTGCTCAGTGTGTTGTACAGCTCAGTGATCGCGAAAGATGGCGGCCGCGGCGCTGGGCGTCCGCCTTGCGACACGCTCGCCGCCATTAGCCGCTATGTGGGTCGAGTCGCCGCAATCACTGATACGTTTCGTCCCTGCGTCCTGTCTGTGTGTTAGCGTATTATTTCTGTAGCTGCACTCATTAACCTATCGAAATAAAACCTCTCCTGAACAAATAGGATAGGCACCAACTGATGGCGGAGTCAGCGAGTCTCCGAATCCGGCGTGCGTGCGCGACGCGAGGGACGACCGCGGAGGAAGCGCGGCGGGTCTGTGCGGAGAGAGATATTTGGCACTGCTGGGGCGTCTGTTGACTTCGTAACAGAACAAGCGTAATGAAATATTATTATTACATTATTATTATTTTATTTTACTTTACAAAATCCACATCTCTCTATATTCTACGGTTACGTTTATCTTAAAGCTATATTTATTCATTAATATATTCATATTTATGTACGTGCTTCACATTATTCAACATCCTCCATGTCCTTTGGGGTCGAACATATTAAACATTTTCCCAGTTGCATGTAATTAAATAAAAAGTGGGTATTAAATTAAATTTATTTAAGTATTTATATATGTGATTTGCGTTGGTAACGTAAATATTTTACAACTGATCTGCAGGAGCGTTTTGTTATTGTTTACGCAATTGTATACGCAAAAATACTTCCACTGCTGGCTCGCAACGATGAATTTTACACCTTTAGGTCATCTGTCTTTTCTGTCGAATACGTCAGAATTTACGAAATAGTTCTGTTATAAGTTGCAATTTAAAATACGGGTGAAACAATGCGGAATATCAAAGCTGCTTTAATTTCCGTAAACATCGCGCGTAACGGCGCTTACCACAGATTAAATAATATTTATTTTCGTGCCGCGCTATTATTAGCACACTGCTTATTTTTGATCGCATCCTTTACATTTATACCAACATAACTGTTCTCATAGTGGCCGATGTGTGAGTGGTGGATATTTTATAGTGCTTACTGGAAATAAATTAGTGTATGTACACATATAAATAAATAGATAATGTAAAGTATTATTCCATGGCAAGTGCAAACGATCGGAAGCATAGTCCGCTACGCTCTTTCAATGTGTGTAGAAGATACATTGGTCAAGGGCTGCTCGGCCTGTGAGGAGCCTTCGAACCGGTTACCAAAGACGTTAACTGTTACCTAACGATAAGGACCCATCGCTCGCCGCGCGCTCTGAGCCACGGAGAGCCTTATGAAATTTAGCCACTGATCTATAGATCAGTTTATCAGCTTTCAAAGAGTTAGTGGAGCTCTAATAGGACTGCTCGATTGCCATTAAACCGTTAATGGTACCTCCGAGAAGTTAAATCTAAACATTAGTATTGTAACGTTTGTATTGTATAAATAAAAATCATGAATCTGTTTTACAATTTAACAGACGACGACGGTTCGAATAATAAATACACGTAACTTCACGCCTGTATTCCCCGAAGAGGTAGGCAGAGGAATGCAGAACACTGCCACGTTTCACCAGTTAGGTTTACGTTCCACTATGGAATAGGTGGTGAGCCTACTACTAGAAAATTTAAGTAAGCAAACTTTGTATTGTTCGATCCGGGAATCAAACCCGTCCCTCGTGTGCCGATCTTCAGTCGCATTTGCAACCAGCACGACCAACGAGGCAGACAAATAATAAACAAAGGAATGCATTAGAAAGAGTTCAGCACAGCAATAATAATAAAGTAAAAAAAGCAGGAGGGCAATATTCCGATGTATCAGCGTGTTTAATTGTGAACGCTATCTCTGTACGTGATGGTATAATAGCCTAAACACTATTTAAAACTCAGTTCACACGCCAAAAGTAAAATGGAACAATAGGATTTATTTATTCTCAATTGGCTGTGTGCCAAACCGCAGGTGTCAAATCTTTGTCTATGGAAAAAAAAATATATAAAAAAAGCAAATAGCGTTCGGACGCTTCGAAAGATTCATTGATACTTAGAACAATACATGTTACCTGTAAAGAGATGTTTAGTGGGAACGCGTCGTAAGTTCCATGAAATGTTTAGTGAATGGACACGTACTGGCCAGTGCGTGCCGCGTAGGCTCCTCACTATCGGCCGCATAGTGCTATTCACGCGGCCGCGCATGAATCACCGCCTCGCGCGCACTGCGCTGGGAGCTTGTACAACGATCACAGGCGTCGCTGTCAGCTGTCAGTCCTTACAAGGTTATGTATTAGTGACAGCAACTCATTTCATACCGATGACTATCTTAAATGACATATAGGTACATTATCCGTATACTGTTTGTTCCGAAAACGCATGCGTTTAAGGATTATGATTTAAATGAAAAAAAAAATCGCAATTAATTCCTGTAGAATTATTTGCTAAAAGTTTAATGTGTACAAAATGCTGAATTTTTTTTTTCGTCGTAGCCAAATATGAGAGGCTAATCTCATACTTACAAAAAGAACAGGTGTCGATGGTATTTACAGAGATATTAATATTATACGACTGCATTTCGCTCTAAGTTTTAGTTTAAATAAAAAGCAGATAACAAAGCACTAAAGGAATTAGGGTGCGTTCACGTTGTTTGTGTTCAAACGTAAAGCCTTTATTGGTTTCCCACGGTACCTGCTATGTGCTATTGCACGGGCACCATGAAATACGGAATTTGAAAAAGAGCGCCCAGTCTCATGTGGCTTAGTAAAGCTTAATGGTTTTACATTTTACGTATGTACTGAACAATTAGTAATCGACAGGTGGTTGGTTGAACACCTGATGAGCTATTGTCTATGAAGAAATATTTATGTCAATGACAATACGCCTGTATCATTAGTATAACATTCTGATAATTTATTTTATACCCGTTACGCGTCCCTTGTATGTGGCCAGTTATCACGCTTTCTGTTTAATAGAATATGGTTATTACTTTCGTTTAGCTCTCAATACAGAAATTCTATGTTTTCTAGATTTTTTTTTATAAAATCTTATGTAACGTAAAATGTCACTTAACATTACTGAGTGTAATATTATTTCTTAAATCTTTATTGCTGAAGATAGTGTTTGAATAATTTATTTGTAAATGAGTGTCAGCTTCATGCACTTCGCTCTATAACCACTTATCTTATTGGACATCAAAAATACTGAGGTGTTTTATTAAAAACGTTGAGTTTAATTTTGTAGCGAGATGTCGATCTCTGTCTTTTCAATGATATATATGTTCAAAAGTCAGCATTCTGTCTACGTACAGATAACGTTTTCTTGTATTATCACTCCTTTTTACCAATTCTTATTCTTGTGCTCTTAGGAATGAGTAAATAAAAGCAGAACATTTGTTTTGGATTTACATAACTAATTAACAAAACGTAAATACCTGATAACAGTTAAGATAAACTTTTGTATTCATTGTTAAACCAGATGGAACAATTTTAGCAGAAATTATAACAGGAAGGCGTTTTGGACGACCGTAAGTAACATCTGTTTGGACTTTACTTGCAGCGGCACCGTTTTATAGTGGCAGGTACAACGAGCTCGGAGCAGGATGACGATTATTGTGTGTATGTACCGAATGTAGAAGATGCTAAACAATTCCGCGAAAATCGTCGCCGGTGCAGATCCTTTGTGTTACTCTTAGGACAATTAGCGTCTTAATGTCTACGTTTGTAGGTTATTATTGAGTTGTCAATTGCAAGAAATAACATTTTCACTTCCACTGTAAATAATTTCTGTGTATAATTTCTAAGTAAAACAACAGCGTCACTTAACAATTAATGTGTTGTAGATGTGAGCTATGTTGGCTTTCATTCATTAAGAGCGGTTAGAATTTTTTTGCGAAACTGCTCATTACATATTATTATTTTATATATCATCATCCTTAGTGCCTAACAGAGTAGGCAGGGAACACTGAGTGCTATTTAGGTATTTTTATTGCCAACTGCAACTAAAGTGGTGTAGTAGGCACATCGCACCCGCGCCCGGCCGCGTCCGGCCGCGTCCGGCCGCGTCCGGCCGCGTCGCGTCGCGTCGTGTCGCGTCACGTCGTGTCGCGTCG